>ML839524.1:55296-69777 GCA_009831015.1 Picea engelmannii | reverse complement strand
ATCTTCCTGTCTGGACAATCCACGACTTTGTGTCCGTCTTTTCCACATGTAAAACATGTGATGACTCCTCCAAGGCCTCTTCCTCTACCTAGGGTACGAGGAATAGTGTTGGTGTCAGCATATCCACCACCCTGCTCTGTATGATGCCTCCTCGGCTCAGCATATTGTTGCCTCTGTTCAGTTTGTGGCTGCCTCTGCTGTGAGGTTCCACCTCTCTCAGCTTTACCCTGAGGTCTCTTCCAATCCTCCTTGGGCTTCTGAGTTCTATCCTGGGCAATTGCCTTGCCTCTGGGCTGACTCCTGCCTCGCCCTCGCTGTCCTTGCTTGCAGCTCAGCTTTTCTTCGGCTTTCAAAGCCATCTGGTACGCATCCTCAACTGTTCGGATGGTAACCATGCTCAATTCATCCTAAATGTCATACCTAAGACCATTCAGGTATCTTGCCACCTTTTCGTCATCTCTCTCCCGATGACCAGCTCGAATGTTGAGCTTGTAGAATTCCTCGGTGTACTCCTTCACCGTCATCAGTTTCTGTCTCAGGTTCTGCATTCGCCTAAATAGAGTGATATGGTAATCTCTGGGGATGAACTTCGCTTTCATCTTGGCGATCATCCTATCCCAGCTCTTAATTTTCTTTTTTCCTTTGCAGCGCCTATCATCCTGCAACTCATCCCACCATAAGGCTACATGTCCTTTCAACTTTGTAACAACGTGCCTTACATTCTTGTCCTCTTCGATATCTTCATAATCGAAGTAGGTGTCGAGTGCTTGGATCCAATACAACAACTCTTTTGCATTTAGACTTCCCTCATACACGGGAATGTCCATCTTTGTCTTTGAGCTCATCCTGGAGATAGCTCTAATCAACCTCTCTGTCGAGGCATCTTCTGCTGTGACTTCTTCAACATCATGTCCAGCTTCCTCTTCCACCTCGGAATCACTAAACTCTCTAGCGCCAGCTCCACGTCTCTGCGCTGTCTCCATCTCCTCGAGTCTCACCCTGAGATCTCGTATCTTTCGTTCCATCTCCAGATTCCCTGCCGGCCTACCTCTTCTTCGGGCATCCCTGTCTTCTCGATCAGGTGACTGCCTTTCCCTTCTGGGTGGCATAATGAATCTCGCTTCTCTCTGCTACCGGAACAAAGAGAACTCTTCTCCGGCTCTGATACCACTTGGTGCGAAAGTTCAACCCTCATGGTCTAACCCGCTCTCACCAGGACCTTCTTCATTTCAGGCCCAAAGAGTCAATGGACTCTTCCAACTCCTCTCGAGAGTTCTCGCAACCCACAGTAACTCCTTCGGTGATCTCCCCCTCGCTTATCGGGAAATCAGAACTCACGAGTTCGCGAGTTCAACGCTCACAATACCGGGTCTTTCACTTCCCCGAATCTCGATGGTCAAAGGGTCAACCCCTTGTATGTTGGGGATTTCCCTATCGGGAAATCGGCACATGAAATGTCGTATGTCACTGCCTTCTCCAAACCCCGAACTCTGATTTGACGCCACCTATCAATGCCTCCGATTGTGGTTTATGATTTGACACCTATCTCCCACTCGCACTATCGGTAAATCGCGATTCGAGAATTCACGATTCTAACGCACCAGGTCACAAACCTTGCCAAACTCCGAATCCCGACTCCTTGGGATCTTTCGCCACGTGTCCTTGCTCTGATCGACGGCTCCTGTAGATTCAGGAAATCGTGACTCGTGATTTCAACGAGCATGAAACTCTTTCCTCATCAAACGCCGAACGCTGAACCCCGATGGGCTTTGTTCCTTCCTGCGCCTGCGGGTTAACTTCCCCACAGCTCCTCCACAATCCAACTATCGACGGGGTTTCACGATCCTCCTCCGCGAACCTTGACTGTCGGCTCTCCTCTTTGGAGATTTCTTCCACTCAAACCTTCTCCCTGGTCTATTCTCGCAGTGTCACCAGGGAACTATCCCTCCTGAGCTTAAATCCTCCAACTCCTTCAGAGACTTTTCACCCACGCTTTTCTCACTCAATCTTCAACAACTCTCAAAGTGTTGAAGTCACATGGACTCTGTGCACTCGCAGCCACAGAATTCCTGGTTCCCTCTGCTCAGGCAAACCGTTGAGATTTCTATCTGGCCTGCACTTCTCCTGCACGCTTCCTTGACCCAATTCAACTTCTGGGTGAACGAGAATGAAGGCTTAACTGCAGAGCCCCCTCAACGCACTCTATGCGGAGGAATTCAACTGCACTCTATGTAGGAATCTCTTGGCTCAAACAGAGAAACAATCAAAACTCATTCTCCTCTCTCTTTCACACTTCAATAAATCTCTGAAAGCACATGCACAGCATATTCAAAAGCAAATGCATACAAAGGAAGCAAACATTCATAAGCACATAAGCACATACACAGAGAAAACAACACCAGTCATGGAATTGAATCAAAAACTCTTTCTATTAATCCAATCTGTACATGAGGGCTCTCCACAAATTCTCTGCTCTGTTCTTCTCTTCTTAATGCTTCAATGAATGATTCTGAATAATACAATGTACAAAGGAGGGTGCCTATATTCCGTTTTCCCTCTCGAATTCTCTATCTATCAAATCTACAATAAATTTCTATCTACAACATTAAAACCACTAAATTCCTCATCTACCTAAGGACGAGAGCTTAAAGGCTCAAGGTCCATTACATATACAAAATGTGTTTCATCACATCAATACATTAATGTCTTGCGCAACAGTTTCGAAGTGTTTCAAAATTTGGTGCTGGCGCTGTCCAGCTGTCTTTTCTGCTCCACGCGCTGGCTCGCTTGGTGAGTGATTGATGCTCCTGCATCACTGAGCTACCACTCTAATACAGCTGAGAAAATCCCCAACTCCTCACAAGCAATCAGTCCAGTTTCCCATTTCAGCAACATAACAATACCTAATAGCTCCTCCCCCTTTTTTCTCCCTTCCCCCTTTCTTTTATGGAGTCTCAAACCCTAAATCATATTTAATTTAAGTTTTAATGAAAAACCCTCAAAATTTTTCTCTCTTACAAGTGTCACTCATCCCCCCCACCTTTTCCACAATTAATTTCTTTTACTTATTAATTGTCTATGTTTCCCTTTTTACTTAGTTTCCCTATAAAAATTTGTTTTCCTTCTTTAAAACAAAAAAGGTAAATGCGCCATTTAATATATCCATTTTATTTTTAAATTCGTAACTTTTTATTGATGGTAGATGTGGTAGGGACTAATTAAATTAACGTAAAGAGAATCCATTATTAATTTTTCTTTATTCTATAAATTAGAGATTATGGAATACATGACAATTTGTTTATAATATATATATTTTATTTTATTTTCCTATTTACATGCATGTTATTCATCATTTTAATTTATCATCATCCATCATTTTAATTTATCATTAATATATATATATAGTTTAATGAGAGATTAAAGTGATGACAAACATGTATATGGGAAATGTAGATGTACAACATGAAAGAGGAATAATGAGAAATTAAGGTGATGGAAGATAGTTTTATAATGTAGACAGGGATAATGAGAGGATAATGGTCTTAGGTTTTTTTTTTTTTTTTTGAAATTTCTTTATGTTATACTACATAGGTGATGTCATTCTTCCACAAGTTAGGATTAATTTCTTCTTTGTAAAATTTTAAAACTATTAGATTTACTTTAAATCTTACCCTCATCATCGCCCCAAGAATTTTCTAAAGACCCAACTATTACTTAGGTGGGTTTTTGTTAAATTTGTTATTTTTATTCCAGCGTCTGTTCTTAATGTTAGATTAAAATTTTACCCTAAAAGTTTTAGACTTAGTACTTACATTCTGAACTGGGCGACACTGGGTTAGGGAAGTTGTTTAAGAATTTCTTAGGGAATTAATGTCTTAGGGCTATTTAGGTTTGTTTCCTTCATCCACATCAATGCCACGTTCCCTTCAAGATGCACCACATGCTCCAAGGGTGCCACTCGCCTCGTTCGTTTCCTTTGCGCGACGTGCCCTTTAGGATGCACCACATGCTCCAAGGGTTCCACTCGCTTCTTGTGTTTATTTTGTGCGACGTGCCCTTCAGGATGCACCACGTGCTCTAAGGGTGCCACTCGCCAACTGGACTGATTGGTAGACATTTATAACCCCTAGAGTCAACAATCCTCTAGGTGAACTTGTGGGAGACTAAGGGATCTAAGAAATAAGGCCCCCACCTTATTCCGAGCCCCTTAGAATCATCATGAGTGACTGTCGCAGTCTGCCCTCACGGCATCGTGGATCCTCTCGAACTAGGTAATCGTTAACCTGTAGTTTGAGCCACGACGGGAGTGCTAGTAGGCGGCGGCAGGGCTGCTGTCCACCCCTCTCCCTCAACCTCTCTGGAATTGTGTGTGGCCCCTTTACTCCATATGTGAGTCTGGTCAGCAAGCTATCGTCAGCCTGCATCATCAACAATCGTGTCAGAACATGTCAATATCATATCATCAAATCAAATGAAATATCACAGTAAATAAATCAACCCAAAAGCACACTCCCTGACTCAATCCGGAGTCCAAGGGGGTTCCACCGATGCCTCAGCATCCTCAAGGTCAAAAACCCTACACACTCAATAAAACTGAGTCAAATAGAACCTGTCTACATCACATAGTAAAACATCATGTCGTCTATCATAATGCATCATAATCAAGTATAAATGTTTTAACATCAGAAAGTCTAGATCACTTGCGAGCAAGTGTCCTCAAATAATAAGTTTTCTCAGTGTGCCAGAGTGGGATGTTACATACACCCCCTCTTGGTCTAAACTTCGTCCCGAAGTTTTTCAGTATAAATGTCGAATAAAAGTATCACAGTATCATAACTCTATCTAATCAAACAAAAATGGAAACTACTGGTGCATATCATATGGGTCCTCCCAGGTCGTCGAGTGCAGACTATAACTGTCCCACTGAACCTTGACCTGATCTACTGTTCAATGTCATAAATGTTGAACACAATGATCTAAGATGAGGACCAGCTCAGCCATGAATGCTCCCTCGTCCGATACCTACAATGAACTCAAGTCGATCACGTGTGTAGGATCATTAATATAAAGTCTCAGAATAGATACATGAAAAACATCATGCAACGCCTCAAAGAATCAGGCAAGGCTAGTCGATAGGCCACGGCCCCTTTCTCTCCACGATATCGAAAGGTCCTACGAACCTAGGAGAGAGATTAGCTCCCTTTTCAAACTTGATCGATCTCTTATGTGGTTTAACCTGCAAGAAGACTCGATCACCGACCTCGTAATTACGGTCGACTCGGTGTGCATCGACATAATTCTTCTGTCGATCCTACGCTTCTTTAACCCTTGGTCTTATGGTTTTCATTTTCTCTTCCATTTCTTGGATCGCTTCTGGTCCCACCAGGACCCTATCCTCAATTTGTTCCCAACTCAAGGGCGTCCGACACGGTCGCCCATAAAGCAACTCAAAAGGTTCCATATTAATGGTGCTCTGGTAACTATTGTTGTAAGCGAACTCTACTAGAGGCAAGAACTCCTCCAAACTCTTTTGTTGGTTCATCACGTACATGCGCAACATGTATTCCAAGGTTTGGTTCATTCGTTCTGTCTGTCCGCCAGTCTCTGGGTGATACGCAGTACTGAAATTAAGATGGGTTCCCAAGGCCTCTGGAAAACTCGTCCAAAATCATCCAGTAAACACCGATCCTCGATCGGATATAATCTTCTTAGGCATGCCATGCAGCCTCACAATCTCACTGATGAAAACTCTTGCTAAGTCAGGTGCCTGATATGTTGTACGCACCAGAATAAAGTGAGCACTCTTCGTCAGAGTGTCTACTACTACAAAAATTGAGTCGTGTCTCTTTGTCGTCAGTGGCAATCCAACAATAAAATCCATCAAAATAGCTTCCCATTTCGATTCCAGAATGGCATGTGGTTGAAGTAATCATGTCAGGTGTCTATGTTCAGCCTTTACCTGCTGACACTCTAGACATCTTGCCACAAGGTTGACTATACCCTTTATGTAAGTAATCTCGAAGTCGTACTCGCTAAGCAATTCTGACCAACGTCGTTGTCGCGCGTTCAGGTTACCTTGCATGAAAATGTGTTGCAACCCACAATGATCAGTCTTTAATTCAAATTTTCGTCCAACAAGGTAGTGTTTCCAAACCTTCAAGGCATAAACGATGGCTAAAAACTCCAAATCGTGTGTCGCGTAGTTCTCCTCAGGTCTTCTCAGCTTTCTCGAAATGTAAGCAATCACTCACCCATCTTGCATCAAGACTCTGCCTAATCCTTCCTTGGATGCATCGATGCATACCAAGAAGTCCGCGTCCATGTCAGGGACCTTTAGTATCAGCGCTGTCGTCAACAACTCCTTAAGCCTCTGAAATGCTTTCGTGCATTTCTCGGTCCAACCAAACATCTTGTTTTTCTTCTGCAATTCCGTGATCAGATTTACTATCTTCGAAAATTCCTCGACAAACCGTCGATAGTATCCTGCTAAACCCATAAAACTACGCACTTCTGTGACATTCGTCGGTGCAGGACATTCCATAATAGCCTCAACCTTGGCTGGATCCACGACGATACCTTCGTCGGAGATGACATGCCCTAAGTAGTGAATCTGTGATCGATAAAAAGAGCATTTGGACAATTTCCCATACATCTTGTGCTCTCGTAGACACTGTAGTACCAAGCGCAAGTGCTCGTCATGCTCCTCCGTTGTCCGAGAGTAGATCGAGATATCGTCAATGAATACTTGGACGAACTTGTCCAAGTACCCGTGGAACACCCCGTTCATCAACTCATGAATACCCCTGGGGCGTTTGTTAGTCCAAACGGTAAAACAATAAACTTGTAATGTCCAAATATCATCTTGAAGGCGGTCTTAGGGACGTCATCCTCCTTGATCCGTAACTGGTGATACCCTGATCGCAAATCGATCTTGGAGAACACCGTCGCACCCTTCATTTGATCGAACTATTCATCAATTCCTGGTAAGGGATACTAATTCTTGATCGTAGCCTTGCTCAATTGACTGTAGTCAATGAAAAAACTCCACGATCCGTCCTCCTTCTGAGTGAAAATAATAGGTGCACCCCACAGTGACACACTAGGGTGTATCAGTCCCAGGTCCAACAACTCCTTCAATTTCATTTTCAGCTCTTGCAACTCTGGGGTCGACATCCGATAAGGCGTTCTTGCTATCGGTTCGGTCCCCGGTCTCAGGTCTATGGTAACTCCAATTCCCTTTCTGGCAGCATCCCAGGCAAATCCTCTGGAAATACGTTCGCAACTCTTTCACCACTGGAAGGTTTTCTAGACCTTCCGCTACTCCCTTTTCTTTTAGCACAAGGATCGCATAAAGCCTGCACCCCTTGCGCATACTCTTCCGTAATTGTAAGGAAGAGAAAAACCTCAGGGAAGCTCCTTGGTTCTATCCTACAATCACACGTCTCTGTCCTTCATCATCAACCAAGCTCAACCGTTTCATCTTATAGTTTAGTATCGCCTGATGCGATTCCAACCCATCCATACTGATCACGACGTCATAAGATCCTAATATCGTGACGTACAAGTTGAACCTCGTGAAAAACTCTCCCAGGTTAAGGGCACAACCCGTAACCTTTTCTCCAACCTTCTGTTTGTCTTCTGAAGCCCTCTCTATGAAGCTAAACTTGTCCTGAACAACTGCCTTCTGGACGACATCGTGCAAGGTTTGAGGCATCAAAACATTTAAACCTTTGCACGCAGGCTACCGTTAAGGCCCAACACGAACCTGGTGACCTTAAGCTTCTCAAAGTTAAGGTGTGGAGATTACCAAAGTAGCGCCATAAAACGTGCCTCGTACTCGAGCACCGTACGACCTCCCTGTCGTAAAGCATTGAACTCATTGAGCTGACGCTCAATGAATTCCTCTGAAAGATACCTCTCTCGGAACCGTTCCTCAAACAGTTCCCATGACACATCTTCAACGGCCATGTTCAGCTGTGGTAGGAGCGTCTTCCACCATAGGAGAGCACTCCCTTTCAGTTTGAAAGACCGCCATGCGAAACTTCATGTTGCAGGTATAATTGCGAAGTGAGAAGCACATCGCCATCTTTTCCAACCATGCCTCGGTGGCTGCGCCTTCCGGGGCACCCAAGAACTCAGGAAATTTGACCTTTTCGAGTTCCCGGTGAAAGCTACTTATAATGGTTGGTGCGCACAGCGGAACCTCAGCGGGTGCCGGTGCCCTGGCCTCGTCTCTGTCCAATCATCTGATCAGTTCCTTAGACATGCATTGAAAAGACGTCATCAACCCCACGACATCGGCAACTACGATCTGCATCTGTCCAAGAACCTGCTCACCTCCCTGGGGGTTAGAACCCTCAAGCGTGGATGTTATTGGAGGCGTCGCGCCTCCTAACCTAGCACCCCGTCGTCTGCCTCCGCGGCGTCCTCTAACCATGATTACTGTGCATGCACACAATCAACTTGATCCGCAATAGTATAGGAAATCATCTCATGTCAACAAAAGTCGTAGCGAATCCCAAGTCACGGGTCGAACTGGCTCTGATACCATATGTAGCTTCCTCCTCGTTACGACAAGAACTCTGATAACAGGTGAATTTTTTTTTTGTTTAAGGTGTGTGCGCATGTGTAGAAGTAACAGACACACTTGAATCTACGTCTCCACTCGACAACCAATAAGACACAACCATGAAGTTTATCAAAAGAAGACAGAGGGCACACCACAAGTAACTACCATCATTAAATGACATACAGGTTAAGTACTGTACGAACACAGATGGAAGAATCCATGGTAGTATATTTTACTATTTTTGCACAGGAAAGAAGGGCGTTTAATCTTGGTTCTCTACTCCGGAGAGAGAGAATGTCAGATAGGCTCCTGGCCGACTGCTCAGGCAGAAACTAGTAATCTCTGTCAGGTGTGTCGCAAGAGTGGAAACCATGCCTTTAAAGGGCCCGAGACTCTTGATACGGCACTGGATTCTTTACACAAAAATTAATCACACACACAGACTTAATACAGAGAGACTAGCTTTATCAATCGAAGAGTCTGATATCATACAACTGAGAGTTAGGAAAATTCCAATTATAGTACTAACCCTGAAATTAACCTAACCCTAAACATCAGTAGAGAAATAAACAATGACTTTATTAACCCTAGATTTAACACCCCAGCCCTAAGCCAATCAAATAAAATCATTGCAGATAAACAACAAGGAGGTTGCAATCATAAGTTATCACGGCTAGCATAGCAATCTTCCTATTGCAAGAACCTTACATTTTATAAGACATCAATCACATGGAATTACAAGAGCATTCCCTAGACATAACCATCTCATCACTAAATGTAGTACAATAACATTTCAACTAAATACAAGGATTTTACATTTCATTTGTTATGAATATGAATGACACTACGCTAACATTACCATAACCTAACCCTATCGTCACCTTTACAATCCCAAAAACATTCAATTAAAAATAAGGAGTTTCTATTTTATATATTGAAAACTAAATAAGGACCAACTCTTTATCCCTATGTTATCTATAACAACTACCCTAATCAATACCGCAACGATAACCAAATACTCAATAACATTATTATAAACAAATATAATAACCTAAAAATCACTCTACCTTAACAACCAAATGATAAGGTCTTGGTTTTAGAGCTACCCTACTTACTAGCAGTAACATTTCCCATCAATGACATTTAAAATTTCATAACGACACACTTACACCACTGGCCACATAACATTATTCAGCGGCTAACAACTGGCAACACCCAACGGCAAAAAGTTCAGGAACGAATTTAATTTAGGCAATGATCAAGGGAAAATATCAGAAAATCAGTTAACTCGACGGCCATCAATTGGCAACTACCGATATGGCCCAATCACCTGAAGAAGATACCTCAATGCACAGAAATCAAGCAAAACGCATAAGGGAAAAATACCAAATATACGAGTAATAAAACTCATTACCCAGAATTCATTGGTTAAAGGTTTGATCACTGGTTTAATACACCTTTGCACAACTTTCTTAAGGCAATTTGCAATAGTAGTGATCTAATCCTTCCCAAGCATGAAAGTTATGCTCTGAAACTTTGAACAACCTGCGTAAAAATCAACGATTCATACATGCTATAATATTGTTGATGGTTATTAACACGTTGAAATTGGGATGACTGTTTTACATAAGTTTGAAACATCATAGCTTGAGAAATTCACCCTTCAGGCACTCTATTGTATCACATAAACCCAATCAACATTAAAGATTTTTGAACGACTTGCATAAACCTGAAATTTCTGAAAACGAATGCCCATACATTTATAATGCCCATAAGATTTCTGAAAACGAATGCCCATAAGATTTCTGAAAAACGAATGCCCATACATTTATAAATGAAATGCCCATACAAAAATGAAGTGCCCATTAGATTTCTGAAAAACAAATGCTCATAAGATTTCTGAAAAATGAATGCCCATACATTTATAAATGAAATTCCCATACAAAAACGAAATGCCCATTAGATTTTTGAAAAACGCATGCCCATAAGATTTCTGAAAAATGAATGCCCATACATTTATAATGCCCATAAGATTTCTGAAAAATGAATGCCCATACATTTATAATGCCCATAATATTTCTGAAAAACAAATGCCCATAAGATTTCTGGAAAACAAATGCCCATACATTTATAAACGCCCACAGAAGTTATAAACGCCCACAGTAAAATGTAAACACCCCCACAGAAAGGTAAAACGCCCACGGCAAGGAAACAAATGCCATGGTTGAATGGTTAAATGCCCTCTGTGATTTTAAACGCCCACAAAAGTTTAAACACCCACAGAAAATTGTAAAAACACCCAGAGAAGGGTAAAAACGCCCACGGCAAGGGTAAAAATGCCCCAACTATATAAAAACGCCCCCAGCAATATAAAAATGCCCAGGGCAAAGTAAAAACGCCCCCGGCAATATAAAAACGCCCAGGGCAAAGTAAAAACACCCCCGACAATATAAAAACGCCCAGGGCAAAGTAAAAATGCCCCTGGCAATATAAAAACGCCCCCGGCAATATAAAAACGCCCAGGGCAAAGTAAAAACGCCCTCGGCAATATAAAAACACCCAGGGCAAAGTAAAAATGCAGACAACAAAAACGCAAGGCAGAGCGGGAGATCGCACAGATCCAAGGAAGGTCGGCAATGCTGAGATCATAAAATTATTTTATCTAGTACCGACATCCAAAATGAAAAAACATACCATAGCCTTAACTCCCGCCTCGAATGATGACGACGCTCTCTGTACCACTCCTACTCCATGCTGCTCCCCTTGCCGACCGTCGAGACTACACCGGTACCTCCTAGCCAATCGCTAGGGGTACTCTTCTTCCCCCTTAGCCCCCCGAGCCGCAAAGGGGCCACACAAATCCAGAAGGTAAACCTAGCTTCCCAGCTCGCCTCCAAGGCTGAGCTACCACTCTAATACAGCTGAAAAAATCCCCAACTCCTCACAAGCAATCAATCCAGTTTCCCATTTCAGCAGCATAACAATACCTAATAGCTCCTCCCCCTTTTTTCCCCCTTCCCCCTTTCTTTTATGGAGTCTCAAACCCTAAATCATATTTAATTTAAGTTTTAATGAAAAACCCTCAAAATTTCTCTCTCTTACAAGTGTCACTCATCCCCCCCACCTTTTTCCACAATTAATTTCTTTTACTTATTAATTGTCTATTTTTCCCTTTTTACTTAGTTTCCCTATAATTTTTTTTTTCCTTCCTTAAAATCAAAAAGGTAAATGCGCCATTTAATATATCCATTTTATTTTTAAATTCATAACTTTTTATTAATGGTAGATGTGGTAGGGACTAATTAAATTAACGTAAAGATAATCCATTATTAATTTTTCCTTATTCTATAAATTAGAGATTATGGAATACACGACAATTTGTTTATAATATATATATATATATATATATATTATTTTATTTTCCTATTTACATGCATGTTATTCATCATTTTAATTTATCATTAATATATATATATAGTTTAATGAGAGATTAAAGTGATGACAAACATGTATATGGGAAATGTAGATGTACAACATAAAAGAGGAATAATGAGAAATTAAGGTGATGGAAGATAGTTTTATAATGTAGACAGGGATAATGAGAGGATAATGGTCTTAGTTTTTTTGTTTTTTTTGGAAATTTCTTTATGTTATACTACATAGGTGATGTCATTCTTCCACAAGTTAGGATTAATTTCTTCTTTGTAAAATTTAAAAACTATTAGATTTACTTTAAATCTTACCCTCATCATCGCCCCAAGAATTTTCTGAAGACCCAACTATTACTTAGGTGGGTTTTTGTTAAATTTGTTATTTTTATTCCAGGGTTTGTTCTTAAGGTTAGACTAAATTTTACCCTAAAAGTTTTAGACTTAGTACTTAGATTCTGAACTGGGCGACACTCGGTTAGGGAAGTTGTTTAAGAATTTCTTAGGGCATTAATGTTTTAGGGATATTTAGGTTTGTTTCCTTCATCCAAATCAATGCGACATGCCCTTCAGGACGCACCACGTGCTCCAAGGGTGCCACACGCCTCGCTCGTTTCCTTTGTGCGACGTGCCCTTCAAGATGCACCACATGCTCCAAGGGTTCCACTCGCTTCTTGTGTTTCTTTTGTGCGATGTGCCCTTTAGGATGCACCACGTGCTCCAAGGATGCCACTCTCCAATTGGACTGATTGGTAGACATCTATAACCCCTGGAGTCAACACTCCGCCAGGTGAACTTGTGGGAGAATAAGGGATCTAAGGAATAAGGCCCTTGCCTTATTGTGCGCCCCTTAGAATCATCGTGAGCGACTGTCGCAGTCTGCCCTCACGACATCGTAGATCCTCTCGAACTAGGTAATCATTAACCTACAGTTCGAGCCACGACGGGAGTGCTAGTAGGCGGTGGAAGGGCTGCTATCCACGCCTCTCCCTCAACCTCTCTGGAATCATGTGTGGCCCCTTTACTCCATATTTGAGTCTGGTCGACAAGATATCGTCAGCCTGCATCATCAACAATCGTGTCAGAACATGTCAATATCATATCATCAAATCAAATGAAATATCACAGTAAATAAATCAACCGAAAAGAACACTCCCTGACTCAATCCGGAGTCTAAGGGGGTTCCACCGATGCCTCAGCATCCTCAAGGTCAAAAACCCTCCACACTCAATACAACTGAGTCAAATAGAACCTGTCTACATCACATAGTAAAACATCATGTCGTCTATCATAATGCATCATAATCAAGTATAAATGTTTTAACATCAGAAAGTCCAGATCACTTGCGAGCAAGTGTCCTCAAATAATAAGTTTTCTGAGTGTGCCAGAGCGGGATGTTCCAGCTTCCGAGTGGCCACATATATATGATATTGTCATCGTAAAGATTGACCGCATCATGGAACCAACGTTGCGTCTATCAGTGATAATATATTAATCAATATCTGAGTCGTGAGTCCCGACTCCAGACAAACACAAGGTTCCAAGTTGCGTGGATGTTTTTTTCTTTTCTTCTTTCAAACATTTTAAAATAATGTAATGATATGCTGAAGCAATAATATTAGACTGAATTGAAGGCAGAGGTGGCAAGCAGATATCCTGTGCATTTAATATAGACAACTTCTATTCAAAATTATGAAAACACAAAATTCAAAATTATGAAAACATTACGAGTCTCCTCCGCCGTCCTTTTCATTGAAAATATGGTTCTCGAATTTCATACTTCACCCTTTGGAAAACATCGGTCATGGTTTATGGTTTACATATGTTATACTTTGCTTTGAAAATATTATGATTTCATATTATGATGTCTCATAAGTTAATTTTTATTATTTTATGATTTGATATTTTGATTTCTCGTAATATTAATGGCACCGATAGGAGAGATTAGACTCACAATAGGAGAGATTAGGCTCATAATGAATTTTATTAGTAATTGAAATGGCGAGATTAGGCTCACATTTACCTAACTTTTCCTACAAAATTTAGATAATAATGAAAAATTATTAATTTATGTTAGGGTTAAGTTTATTAATATTATTAATAATAATTTATTAATCACAATATTAATATATAACAATATTTCTTTTAAATTTATTAATAAAATATTATTAATACTTTAATGCTATTATATATAATACATTTATAAATATTAAGTAATAATAAAAAAAACAATTAGATTTATTATTGGTTATTAATAATATAAGTAATTAATTATATTATCAAAGAGTTCTTTTAAGAGTATACATGTGTTTTATATAATGTTTATTAATTAATATTAATTCTTTATAGTTAACAATACTATATTAATATTATATTATGGTTAATGGTTATTAGGGTTAGTATACACATGTCCTTCATATAATAATTATTAAATGATATTAATGCTTAATTATGTTAGCAATAATGTATTAATAATATATTAAG
>ML839523.1:6011-21670 GCA_009831015.1 Picea engelmannii | reverse complement strand
ACAAAATCACCTGGAACAACACCAATGAATGTCACTCAAAACAATCATTGGTGGCCAAGATCAAAGAAAAATATCTGAACCCAGATTTAGAATTTGATTCAGAAAATAATGGGAGAAGATAGATCATCGATGTAGACCCCATTGCTACTTTCACGACCGCAACAATTCAACCCAAAGAACCAAAAGATCCTGAAGATGGGGAGCGCCTCTTCCATTCATGGATGTGGGTGAAGGGGACCTTGTTTCATTTCATTGTTTATAGAGGAAGCCAGAAAAACCTCATCTCAGGAGAGGTCTTCAAACAATTGGGATTGTCGAAAACACCACACCCACAGCCATACAACATCGGGTGGATTTGCCAGGGATGAGATCTCCCTGTCAGCAACCAGTGTCGATTGTCATACGTCATCCAACCCTTCAAGAATGAGGTATTATGTGATATTTCCCTGTTGTATTTCTGTGATTTTATTTTGGGCCAACCATATATGTGGAAGCACCATGTTATTAATGAGTATCGACCACGTAGTGTCATTGTTACTCTGGGGGGTCATCTCTACAAGATACCAAAGGTAGTTCCAACTATTGTCCCACCTAAACAGTTCCACAAAGTCGTATCTCATACTACAAAATTCATCTTCTTCAGAGTCTGTTCAAAAGGTGAACAAAAGAACACCGCAACCACTGCAGCCTCAGTCCAAAAACCTTTTGTCCAGCAAAATCAGTTCGACAAGATTGAAGCAAAGTGAAATGATTCCTTCCACACACAGTCATCTCATGTATCTATACTGTTTAAAAATATCCAACCCTTCCAGCCACAATTTCGTGACAGCCTTCAACAAACTAAGAAGTGCAACTTCTCCAGCAAGGCAAGCAGCTCATCAAGATGCAGATTAAGAAAACGCTTGTCCTTCTGCCCTGGGAACTCAATGCAATGGAGACCATTTCTTCCTAAGGATGGAGGATTTATCTAGGTTGATATTGGTGGCCACCCAACTATTCCAACTAGCTCAAAACAATCTTCTGGAAATTTACTATTTTTAGTAGTTTTTTGGTTCCTAAACTTCTACGACTATTTTGAGGGCCTAAATGAGGTTTTTTTGGGATAGAGCACATTAATGATGACGAAATGTCTTGATTGAGCCCCCAAAATTAATATCCTTTATGATACCTTTCCAACGAGCTATTGTGTGCCCCAAATGGAGATCGTATTCCTAAGTTACGCCCTCAAGAAGTTGATACACCAAACTACCCAGAAAGGGGTCCACAAAATTGTTGGCTTTTCATCTTCCAGGGTAAGGGTTTTGGATTTTCTTTATGTTAAAAAGGAATTTAGAGCCTAATTGTAATCATATTCTTGTGAATGTGAGTAGTCGTCCATCTTTTCTCGGAGATAAGCTGCCACCATTATAGCGAGTCTTTCACTCTATATTTCTACAGTTTTGTACATTTCGGTCATTAATAGAAATTGTGTATTATTGTATCTCTGTGTTTATGGTTATATATCTTATAAATATATTTTATATTATTGGATATATGATATATATCTATACATTTATTTATTATATCTCCATTCTCATTTTGTGTCGAAAATAATCCAGATCAATGGTATCAGACCAGGCTACTCTTGATCGTTTTTCTAGTGCATGTACCTGACGAGGTCTGAGTATAGAAAGTTGGGTCTTGAGCTTGTCTCTCTTGAGGATAATCGCTTTCACACTCCCAAGAAACCCTCCATGGCAGAAGAAAAGAAAAACGATAGAGCAGGCGATTCTATTAATCTATTGCTTGAGAAAGTTCTCACGTGACATAGGGACGGAATAATGGAGAATTTTTCCCACATCCTTCAATGCTTGTCGATAACAAAAAGCGTGTCTTCATCAAGCAGCCACTTTTGGAGGCACCTCGCCTTTCAAGGTACAAGTTATTTTTGATATTCTCGTATTTGAAGGACAAATAGATGTGGATGCCCTAGAAAAATGGTTAAATCTGCTAGAATTTTATTTCTTTGTTCACAATTTTTTTGATAAGGAAAACATCACCTTCGTACTCCTTAAGGCTCTCCCCCATGTCAAACATTGGTGGGAAATTTACTGGAAGAAAAGTTCCACAGAGGAATCTAGAATATATGGGGTCGAGCCCACTTGGGATTTTTTTGTGGATGTAGTCAAGGAACAATATTACCATGTTGGTAACTATGACGACCCGTACATGAGATGGACCATGTTATGTCAAGAGAGGGGCCAAGTCGTGCTGGAGTTCACCAATACATTCCATACATTGCGCACTAAGTTGGGTATCAAATATGTTGAGCGACATTTGGTTCTGAAATATTGTGGGGCTCTACACATGTACATCTAAAATGAAATGGAGTTTTTGGACATCTCATCACTGGGAGTTTCCTATCAATATGTTGTCAAAATTGAGTAGAAATTTAGGCACCAGAAAAAATGGGAGTTCGGGTCTGCAAATTCGCAAAAGACAAAGTATGAGAAACACAGCCCTAACAAACATCCTCCTGAAAACCAGTCTAAGCCACAGGAAAAGAAGGGTCATGGAAAGACGAAGAAAGACACTAAAAAGTGGTTCGATTTCCACAAAATCCCTTGGCACAACACTGATGAATGTCGCTCAAAACAGTCATTGGTGGTCGATATCAAAGAAAAAGATCTGAACCCGGATTCAGAAAAATAATGGGAGAAGACAGATCATCGACATAGACCCCACTGCTATTTTCGCGACCAAAACAACTCAACCCTAAGAACCAACATATCCTGAAGAGGGGGAGCACATCTTCCATTCACAGATGTGGGTGAAGGGCACACCATTGAATTTCATTGTTGATAGCATAAGCCAAAAAAAACTCATCTCAGCAGAGCTTGTCAAATGGTTGGGATTGTCGACAACACCACACCCGTAGCCATACAACATCGGGTGGCTTCACCAGGGATGAGATCTTTTTGTCAACCAGCAGTGTTGATTGTCATATGACATCCATCCCTTCAAGGATGAGGTATTATGAGGCATCCATCCATCCATCCCTTCAACCCAGGTACTTTAGTCCGTCAGAAAATTTTTTCCTTTGGGAAGGGAAAGTGTTGACGAAAGAGGCTTCTTCTTCATTCTCACAGTGATGAAGAAGGAGACAAGACTTTTCCATATTGATTTATATTTCCATGGCGTTGCAGAAGAGGTTTAAAAGATCATTGAGAGCACTCAAATTCCTCTAAGAGACGTGTAAGCAGCAGAAGATGTCATCTAAAAATAAAAGGTGTGTGATCGATTATGATTCTGAGACTGCAATACCTCTTAAGATACCCTTGGACCTTGCCTCCTTTATCAAAAGGATGAGAGATTCTACTATGAATAGGAAAAGAAAGTGGGAAAGCGGGAAACCCTCATGGAGTCCTCTGGAGGCTTTGAAAAAATTGGGTGGGGCTCCATTGATGAGTATGGCGAAGGAGGCACTTTGGATACATCCCATTATCCAATTGACTGATTTTAAACTCATGCCCATTTGGATTAGTAATAAATGCACGAAGGTCCAGTTTACACAGTCATAGGATTTGGAAAGGTCCAGTTTCGGGATGGCTACCTTGAGATTTCTTTTCTTTACTGAGTGGAGCACTTCCTGAGCTATGGCTACAACATCATGTATCTATCTGTTATGAAGGAATCCAAATCTCTCTTCACTGACGATTTCACTTAGCATTGGCCTGAGTCACCCAAATATGATATTGGTGATTAATTTGTAGACTACATTGCAACAAGCAATCAGTATGTAGTCTTCAAAGGAAGAGGGGAATTGTTTCTTAGGTATGAGACATAAAAAGGTTGCATTGAGAGGACCATTAACTCGTCCTTCCTTTTGTGATTCTCTTATCATAAGAAACAAATCTCCTTTTAGAAAATCATAGAAGGATTTGAAGAATGTGAGTAGTCATCACATCTCTTCTCAGAGATAAGCTGCCACCATTCTAGTGAGTCCTTCACTCTGCATTTCTACAGTTGTGTACATTTCGCTCATTAATATAAATTGTGTATTATTGTATCCCTGTGTTTATGTTTATATCTCTGATAAATCTCTATTATATTATTGTACATATGATATATCTCTATACATTTTATTATATCTCTGCTCTCATTTCGTGCAAAAAATAATCTGGACCAGTGGTATCAGAGTAGGTTGCTCTTGATAATTTTTTCAGTGCATGTCCCCGACAAGGTGCGGGTATAGCAAGTTGGGTATTGAGCTTGTCTATATTGAGGAAAATCACTCTCTCACTCCCAAGAAACCCTCCATGGCGGAAGAAAAGAAAAACGACAGAGCATAAAATTATATTAACATGTTGCTTGAGCAAGCTCTCACCCGACAGAGGGACAAAGTGATGGAGAATTTTTCCCACATCCTTCAATTCCTACCAATAACAACAGGAGCGTATTCATCAAGCGACCACTTTGGAGGCACCTCGCCTTTCAAGGTACAAGTTAATTTTTATATTTCCGTATTTGAAGTACAGATAGATGTGGATTCCCTAGAAAAATGGTTAAATCTTCTAGAAGGTTATTTCTCTGTTCAAAAAAATTTTGACAGTGAAAAGATCAACTTCGCACTCCTTAAGGATCTCCACCATGTCAAACATTGGTGGGAAACTTACTAGGAGCAAAGTTCCATAGAGGGCTCTGGAATATATGGGGATGATCCCGCTTGGGATTTTTTTGTGGATGCGGTCAAGGAACAATATTACCCTGTTGGTAACTACGATGACCAATACATGAGATGGACCACATTATGTCAAGAGAGGGACCGAGCAGTGTCAGATTTCACCAATACCTTCCATACATTATGCACTATGTTGGGTATCAAAGATTCTGAGCAACATTTGGTTCTGAAATATCGTGGGGCTCTATACAGGTACATCCAAACTGAAATGGAGTTTCTGGACATCTCATCACTGGGAGATTCCTATCAATTTGTTGTCAAAATCGAGTAGAAATTTAGGCACCAGAACAAACGAGATTTTGGGTCTGAAAAACCACAACAACCAAAGTATGATAAAGACAACCCTAACAAACAGCCTCCTGAAAACCAGTCTAAGCCAGAGGAAAATAAGGGTCATGGAAAGACGAAGGACACTGGAAAGTGGTGCAATTTCTACAAAATCCTCTAACACAACACCAATGAATGTCTCTCAAAATAGTCATTGGTGGGAGAGATCAAAGAAAAATATCTGAACCCAAATTCAGAATCTGATTCATAAAATAATGGGAGAAGACAGATCATCGACAGAGACCCCACTGCAAGTGTCGCACCCGCAAAATTTCAACCTGAAGAACCAACAGATTTTGAAGAGGGGGAGTGCCTCTTCCATTCACAGATGTAGGTGAATGGGACCTCGTTGCATTTTATTTTTGATAGAGGAAGCCAAAAAAACCTCATCTCAGTAGAGGTCATGAAACAGTTGGGATTGTCGACAATGCCACACCCGCAGCCATACAACATCGGGTGGATTCACCAAGGATGGGATATATGTGTCAGCAAGCAGTGTCATTTGTCATACGACATCCAACCCTTCAAGGATGAGGTATTATGTGATGTTACCCCGCTGGATGTCTGTGATGCTCTTTGGGGCCAGAAATATATGTGGAAGCATCATGCTATTTATAAGTTTCAACCCCATAGTGTCATTGTTACTCTAGGGGGTCATCTCTATAGGATACCAGAGGTATTTTTGACTATTGTCCCACCTAAATAGTTCCGCAAGGTAGTATCTCATACTACAAAATTTAGCTTCTTCACAGTCTGTTCAAAAGGTGAACATAAGAACATTGCAACCACTACAACCTAAGTCCAAGCACCTTATGTCCAGCAAAAGAAGATCGAAAAGATTGAAGCAAAGCACAAGGATTCCTTCTGCACACAATTATCTCATGTATCTAGACTGGTTAAAAAGGTCCAACCCTTCCAGCCACAGGTTCGTGACAACCTTCAACAATCTAAGCAGCGTAACTTCTCCAGCAATGCAACCAGCTCATCAAGATGCAGATTCAACAAACACATTTCCCTCTCCCACGGGAACTCAACGCAATGGAGACCTTTTCTTCCTAAGGAGGGAGGATCGATCTAGGTGTATATCAGTGGCCACCCACCTATTCCAACTGGCTCAAAATAGTCTTATGGCAATTTATTATTTTTAGCATTTTTTCGGTTCCTAAACTTTTGAGGCCATTTCAAGGGCCTAAATGAATTTTTTTCAAGATTGTGCCCCCAAAATGAATGTCCTCAATGATACCTTTCCAACGAGCTATCGTTCTCCCCAAACGAAGATTGTATGCCAAATTTACACCCCTGGAGTTGATACACCAAACTACCCAAAACAGAGTCCACAAAATTGTTGGATTTTCATCTTTCGGGGTTAGGGTTTTGTATTTTCTTTATGTTAAAAAGGCCTTTAGAGCCTCATTGTAATCATATTCTTGCAAATGTGACTAGCCTTCATATCTCTTCTCAGAGATAAGCTGCCACCATTCTAGCGAGTCTTTCACTTTTTATTTCTACAGTTTTGTACATTTCGCTCATTAATATAAATTGTGTATTACTGTATCTCTGTGTTTATGGTTATATCTCTGATAAATATATGTTATATTATTGGATATCTGATATATCTATGTACATTTATTTATTATATCTCCTCTCTCATTTCGTGTCTAAAATAATCTGGATCAGTGTTATCAGAGCAGGTTGCTCTTGATCGTTTTTTCAGTGCATGTCCCTGACGAGGTCCGGGAATAGCAAGTTGGGTCTCAAACTTGTCTCTCTTGAGGAAAATCACCCTCGCACTCCCAAGAAAACCTCCATGGCAGAAGAAGAGAAAAATGATAGAGCAGATGATTTTATTAATCTGTTTCTTGAGCAAGTTCTCACACGATAGAGGGACGAAATGATGGAGAATTTTTCTCACATCCTTCAAGGCCTGTCAATAACAACAAGCGCGTCTTCATCAAGTGGCCACTTTGGAGGCAACTCGCCTTTCAAGGTACAAGTTAATTTTGATATTCCCGTATTTGAAGGAGAGATAGATGTGGATGCCCTAGAAAAATGGTAAAATATGCTAGAATGTTATTTCTTTGTTCACAATTTTTATGATAAGGAAAATATCACCTTCACAATCCTTAAGGCTCTCCCCCATGTCAAACATTGGTGGGAGACTTACTGGGTGAAAATTTCCACATAGGAGTTTGGAATATATGGGATCGAGCCCACTTGGGAATTTTTTGTGGATGCGGTCAAGGAATAATATTACCTTATTGGTAACTATGACGACCAGTACATGATATGGACCGTGATACGTCAAGAGAGGGGCCAAGCAGTGTCAGAGTTCACCAATACCTTTCATACATTGCGCACTAAGATAGGTATCAAATATTATGAGCGGCATTTGGTTTTGAAATATCGTGGGGCTCTACACGGTACATCCAAACTGAAATGGAGTTTCTGGACATCTCATCGTTGGAAGTTGCCTGTCAATATGTTTTCAAAATCAAGCAGAAATTTAGGTACCAGAACAAACGAGAGTTTGGATCTGCAAATCTGCAACATACCAAATATGAGAAAGACGACCCTAACAAACAGCCTCCTAAAAACTAGTCTAAGCCAGAGGAAAAGAAGGGTCACGTAAAGAAAAAGAAGGACACTGGAAAGTGGTGTGATTTCCACAAAATCACCTGGAACAACACCGATGAATGTCACTCAAAACAGTCATTGGTGGCCAAGATCAAAGAAAAAGATCTAAACCCAGATTTAGAATCTGATTCAGAAAATAATGGGAGAAGATAGATCATCRACGTAGACCCCACTGCTACTTTCACGACCACAACAATTCAACCCAAATAACCAAAAGATCCTGAAGAGGGGGAGCGCCTCTTCCATTCACAGATGTGGGTGAAGGGGACCTCGTTTCATTTCATTGTTTATAGAGGAAGCCAGAAAAACCTTATCTTAGGAGAGGTCTTCAAACAGTTGGGTTTGTCAAAAACACCACACCCGCAGCCATACAACATTGGGTGGCTTTGCCAGGGATGAGATCTCCCTGTCAGCGAGCAGTGTCGATTTTCATACATCATCCAACCCTTCAAGAATGAGGTATTATGTGATGTTTCCCTGTTGGATTTCTGTGATTTTCTTTTGGGTCATCCATATATGTGGAAGCACCATGTTATTAATGAGTATCGACCCCGTAGTGTCATTGTTACTCTGGGGGGTCATCTCTACAAGATACCAAAGGTAGTTCCAACTATTGTCCCACCTAAACAGTTCCACAAAGTAGTATCTCATACTACAAAATTCATCTTTTTCAGAGTCTGTTCAAAAGGTGAACAAAAGAACACCGCAACCACTGCAGCCTCAATCCAAACACCTTTTGTCCAGCAAAAGCAGGTCAACAAGATTGAAGCAAAGTGCAATGATTCCTTCCACACACAGTCATCTCATGTATCTATACTATTTAAAAATATCCAACCCTTCCAGCCACAAGTTCGTGACAGCCTTCAAAAGGCTAAGAAGTGCAACTTCTCCAGCAAGGCAAGCAGCGCATCAAGATGCAAATTAAGCAAACGCTTTTCCTTCTGCCCTGGGAACTCAACACAATGGAGACCATTGCTTCCAAAGGAGGGAATATTTATCTAGGTTGATATTGGTGGCCACCCAACTATTCCAACTAGCTCAAAACAATCTTCTGGAAATTTACTATTTTTAGTAGTTTTTTGGTTCTGAAACTTCTACGGCTATTTTGAGGGCCTAAGCGAAGTTTTTTCAAGATAGAGCACATTAATGATGACGAAATGCCTTGATTGAGCCCCAAAAAATAATCTCCTTTATGATACCTTTCCAACGAGCTATTGTGTGCCCCAAATGGAGATCGTATGCCTAAGTTACGCCCTCGAGAAGTTGATACACCAAACTACCCAGAATGGGGTCCACAAAATTGTTGGCTTTTCATCTTTCAGGGTAAGGGTTTTGATTTTATTTATGTTAAAAAGGAATTTAGAGCCTAATTGTAATCATATTCTTGTGAATGTGAGTAGTCGTCACATCTTTTCTCAGAGATAAGTTGCCACCATTCTAGCGAGTCTTTCACTCTATATTTCTACAGTTTGGTACATTTCGGTCATTAATAGAAATTGTGTATTATTGTATGTTTGTGTTTATGGTTATATATCTTATAAATATCTGTTATATTATTGGATATATGATATATATCTGTACATTTATTTATTATATCTCCATTCTCATTTTGTGTCGAAAATAATCCAGATCAATGGTATCAGACCAGGCTACTCTTGATCATTTTTCTAGTGCATGTCCCCAACGAGATCTGAGTATAGAAAGTTGGGTCTTGAGCTTGTCTCTCTTGAGGATAATCGCTTTCGCACTCCCAAGAAACCCTCCATGGTGGAAGAAAAGAAAAATGACAGAGCAAGTGATTCTATTAATCTATTGCTTAAGCAAGCTCTCACGTGACATAGGGACGAAATGATGGAGAATTTTTCCCACATTCTTCAATGCTTGTCAAGAACAACAAGTGTGTCTTCATCAAGCGGCCACTTTGGAGGCACCTCGCCTTTCAAGGTACAATTTAATTTTGATGTTCTCATATTTGAAGGACAAATAGATGTGGATGCCCTAGAAAAGTGGTTAAATCTGCTAGAAGTTTATTTCTTTGTTCACAATTTTTCTGACAAGGAAAACATCACCTTCGTACTCCTTAAGGCTCTCCCCCATGTCAAACATTGGTGGGAAACTTACTGGGAGAAAATTTCCACAGAGGAATCTAGAATATATGGGGTCGAGCCCACTTGGGATTTTTTTGTGGATGTAGTCAAGGAACAATATTACCATGTTGGTAACTATGAGGACTCGTACATGAGATGGACCACATTATTTCAAGAGAGGGGCCAAGCCATGCTGGAGTTCACCAATACCTTCCATACATTGCGCACTAAGTTGGGTATCAAATATTTTGAGCGACATTTGGTTCTAAAATATTGTGGGGCTCTACACATGTACATCTAAAATGAAATGGAGTTTTTGGACATCTCATCACTGGGAGTTTCCTATCGATATGTTGTCAAAATCGATCATAAATTTAGGCACCAAAAAAAATGGGAGTTCAGGTCTGCAAATTCGCAAAAAACAAAGTATGAGAAACACGGCCCTAACAAACATCCTCCTGAAAACCATTTTAAGCCACAGGAAAAGAAGGGTCATGGAAAGACGAAGAAAGACACTGAAAAGTGGTTCGATTTCCACAAAATCCTTTGGCACAACACTGAAGAATGTCGCTCAAAACAGTCATTGGTGGTCGATATCAAAGAAAAAGATCTGAACCCGGATTCAAAAAATAATGGGAGAAGACAAATCATCGATGCAGACCCCATTGCTATTGTCACGACCGAAACAACTCAACCCTAAGAACCAACAAATCCTGAAGAGGGGGAGCACATATTCCATTCACAGATGTGGGTGAAGGGCACCCCATTGAATTTCATTGTTGATAGCATAAGCCAAAAAAAACTCATCTCAGCAGAGCTTGTCAAATGGTTGGGATTGTCGACAACACCACACCCACAGCCATACAACATCGGGTGGCTTCGCCATGGATGAGATCTTTGTGTCAGCCAGCAGTGTTGATTGTCATACGGCATCCATCCCTTCAAGGATGAGGTATTATGAGGCATCCATCCATCCATCCCTTCAACCCAGGTACTTTATTCCGTCGGAAACATTTTTCCTTTGGGAAGGGAAAGTGTTGACGAAAGAGGCTTCTTCTTCATTCTCACAGTGATGAAGAAGGAGACAAGACTTTTCCATATTAATTTATATTTCCATGGCACTGCAGAAGAGGTTTAAAAGATCCTTGAGAGCACTCAAATTCCTCTAAAAGATGTGTAAGCAGCAGAAGATGTCATCTACAAATAAAAGGTGTGTGATCAATTCTGATTCTGAGACTGCAATACCTCTTAAGATAACCTTGGACCTTGCMTCCTTTATCAGAAGGATGAGAGATTCTGCTATGAATAGGAAAAGAAAGTGGGAAAGGGGGAAACCCTGATGGAGCCCTCTAGAGGCTTTGAAAAAATTGGGCGGGGCTCCATTGATGAGTATGGAAAAGGAGGCAGTTTGGATACATCCCATTATCCAATTGATTGATTTTAAACTCATGCCCATTTGGATTAGTAATAAATGCATGAAGGTCCAGTTTACACAGTCATAGGATTTGGAAAGGTCCAGTTTCGGGATGGCTACCTTGAGATTTCTTTTCTTGACTTAGTGGAGCACTTCCTGAGCTATGGCTACAACATCATGTATTTATCTGTTATGAAGGAATCCAAATCTCTCTTCACCGATGATTTCACTTAGCATTGGCATGAGTCACCTGGATATGATATTGGTGATTAATTTGTAGACTACATTGCAGCGAGCAATCAGTATGTAGTCTTCAAAGGAAGAGGGGAATTGTTTCTTAGGTATGAGACATAAGAAGGTTGCATTGAGAGGACCATTAACTCGTCCTTCCTTTTGTGATTCTCTTATCATAAGAAACAAATCTTCTTTTAGAAAATCATAGAAGGATTTGAAGAATTTCACTATTACTCTGTCTGGGCCTGGAATTTGACTGTTACTCATGGAGAACAAAGTTGCCTTTAGTTTTGGTTCTGATACTTCTTCTTCCAAGGAAAGTTTCATTCCGTCAGTAAAGACGGTGGGGAATTTTCCTACTACTTCTAGGATTTCTTAGATAGGGCATCCTGGGGGGGAAAAAAAAGGTTGCTAAAAAACAAATCCCCTGAGCTTTGCCTTTTCCCCAAAGGTAGCGGCCACTTCTCCTTGTTCATCTTTGATTTCCCAGATTGAGTTGAGGTTTCTTCTAAAGTTTGCAAATTGATGAAAAAACTTTGTGTTGTTGTCTCCTTCTTTAATCCATAGAGCCCTACTTTTTGTGTGCCATTCTTGTTCCTCTGTCTGAAGCCATTTGGCGTGCTTTTCCTCCCGATATCTTAGTTTTGATAACTTATTGTTTGTTAGGGGCCATCTACCAGGGATCTTAGAAGCCGTGCCATTTTCCCTTCAATGCCTTGAATGTATTGGGACCTTTTGGACCTCCATGTAGGGAGCCAAATTTTTATGGCTTTTTTCAATTTTTTGAGATTTGTTGTGAATTGTACCATAACAGGTTCCTAGTTCAAAGCGGAAAGTTTGTTCCAAGAAGAAAGGACTATTTTCTTGAAGTCTTCCTCTTCCAACCAAGATTGGATGAATTTCAAGGGAGAGGGAGGGGAGTCAAAACTCGAGGACCAGTGAAGAGAGACAGAAAGATGGTCTGATATGCCTCCCACCTATGATCAATATCTGAACAAAGCTCCTAAGTTTAGTAGGGCTTCTGAAACTACGAAGCGGTTGAGTCTCTTTGCAACTTCCTCTTCCCCAGTTCTGAAATTCCACCAAGTAGGAGAGAGTTTCACAGGTTCAATGTCCATCAGGTTAGCCTTTTCAAAGAAAGCTTGGAAGAAGAGTCTTTGCTTTTCGGTCCTAGGATGAGATCCCCAGATCTCCTGCAGAGATAGGGTTAGATTTAAATCCCATCCCACCACCAAAAAGGGGTCCTGAAAAAAACCTGCGATGTCCAAATCCTCCCAGAAGGAGGTCCTATCATCTTAAGGCCCGTAAATATTCACCACTAAGAAGGAAAAATTATTGTTCTTGTGTTGTAGCTTGATAGAGATTGCAAAGCGGATGACAGAAGAGTATGGAGCCTAGACATTTGGGCTCGATCTAGTGAGTAGAACACCAGAGAGGCTAGAGGCATCGGTAGTGATTAAATACCAATTCTGAAGCCAAGGGTTGAAATTTTCTCTGGTTTTTTCACCATAGCACATAGTTTCTTGGATGAGGATGACGTCTGGTCTGAGGCTATGGAGCATTCTTTTGAGGGCTAGCTTCTTTGGGGCACCCCTTACCCCTCATGCATTGAAAGAGAGGAAGATCATTTATCCCTTGTCATCGGGGCTTTCCCTACTCTAAGGTCCCTTGTGATGGTAGCTTGGGTGCCTTTGCGGATTTTCGCAGTTGCTTTCTCTTTTGCCTTGAAAATGAGGGATTTCCTTCCTACTTGGGATAGAGAGGGAGGGTTTAGAGATAGACCGTCGGAAGAAGGGGCTAAGTCTCGAGCTTTTGACCTCCGGACATATTTATTTCCCTTGGGAGGGAGGGGAACTTCAGGGAGAGAAGGGGAGGGATGAGAGGGGGGAGAAGAGCCATGAGAGGGAGAGGAGGGGGTTTGCGAAGGGGAGGGGGGAGGAGATGTCAAAGAGGGAGCTGGAGGAATGGAGGGAGAGGGAGAGGGAGATCTAGCAGAGACGACTTCTTGATCCTCTGAAAGGGTTAGGGGGGGAAAGGGGGGAAAGGGACTTCCATAGAGGGAGGGGGTTTAGGAGAGGGAGGATGGCTAGGGATAGAAACAAGAAAAGAACTAGAAAAAGAAATAAGGGGTTTGGAAAGTGGAAGCATACCTGAAGCAAGAGATTGTGACACCAAGTTTCCTTGAACTTGACTGGTGAGTACCCCTTTTATGGTGTCCAGGTGACATTATGAATTCCTTCCTTCCCTGCATCAACCACCATTGTCTCCTTATTTTTAATAGTGGACTTGGTTTTCCAAGTGATTTCTTGCATTTGTTGCACCGAGGAAATTCTTTAGCATTGAGAACGTAGGTTTCCAATTTCATGGCACTCGTGGCATACAAAGGGTAATCTCTTGTAGTCTACCTTTTGGTGCCATGTGAAACCAGTATAAACCAGGTCAATGGTGCCTACTAATCCTTCTCTTACATCTACCTCAACTAAGATCCAAGCCCACCTGCGGTCTTTCTTTGAGTCCCAGTTGGGTTCCAATTTTACAAAGGAGCCTATTTTATTTCTGATTGCTTCTAGTGCTTCCCTGGACCAAAAGGTTAGAGGCAGTCCGGGAAGAATTGCCCAAAATTTTATTACTGTCGTAGATCCTTTTAGGAGGTCAAAATCCACAGTCCATGGCTTCAAGTACAAACCAGAAGGACCCCAGGACCAGTTCTTCCTGCAAATTTCTTCGCAATCTTCGCCTGAGAGAAAGGAAAAATAAATCCATCTTCTATCCATAAGGTGTGTCTTCGAGACATAACCAATAATGGGTTTCCAGTGCTTCTGCAGCTAGAAAACTAGATCATTTTCTCTCGGATATTTTCCCTGAAACCTTCCCACCAAAGTCTTCCCTAGGAGCTGGGAGATGCTTCTAATGGGAATGTCATCTCCCATGACCATCTTTGTCGATTCTTTTTTCTCCTTGATGCACAGGGAAGAACGTTTTCGTGAAGGGACGTTGCTTCCAGACACCCCTTGTTCCTTCTTCGGGGGAGAGCTCGCAGGGAAAAGGATTTACCTACGCAAGGAGGAGACACAGGTTCGGAGGAGGGGGGATGAGGTGGAGGGATAATGAGGCTGTGAGAGAGAAGGATTTCCATGCAGGAGGGGGAGGGACATAGGTTTGTGAATGGGGTAGACATGAGGGAGAAATGAATGAGGAACTGTGGGAGAGAAAAGCAGGGAGGGAGGGTGGGATTCTAGAAAATCATATTGTGACACGAAGGTGTGGAGAGTAGGAGGTGTGGCCTCAAATTCCACAAACTCCATGTCATAAGCCTCCATGTTTCCTAAGCACATGGAGGGCACGCGAAAGGCACCTAGGAGAGAAGTGACAATGGACAGGAAAAGACTGACTGGAGGGTACGTGGAACGTGAAAAGAGGAGTGGGAACCTGAAACTGGGAGACTGAAAAGATGGGAGTGGGAGAGGTTTAGAGGGTGGGCAAGGGAAGGCCTATGGCCCCTCCCCGAGGTTTGATGCGTCAGTGGGCTTGGTGTGAGGGGCTAGGCCATAGAGCTCCATATTCCTCTCTTTCGTTTGAATATGTTATTTCTTTCTTTTCTGGAAATAACAAAAGGTGTAGGCATGTTATCAAAAGAAAAGGGTTCCTTTATTGAATAGATTCATTGCAAATAGTTAACCACAATGAGTGTTCCCCACAACAAGTTTAGAATGATTGAAAAGATTATACAAGAATCCAGATTAGAATTCATTTTTAAGAAAGTTACACTATTACATATATGTTCAAAGAAAAGAGATTGCATAGCCATAGGTTGTCCATCACATGTAGATGATTGCAATGCTATTAAAGGAAAGAGTTTGGTACCTCTCTCATTTGGTGTGTTGGTGAAGGAACTACAATTGTCTTGTGACATTTTCTTTTCTAAGTTGGAGCTTGGTAGTTTATCACTTTGGCCAATAAATAAAATCATGGATTTCAAAATAGGTTATATACTAAAGGTTTAAGGTATTAACCAATTTCAAGGCTCACCAACATAGACAAACCAAAATCACAACATTGAGTTCCTAGGAGTAAAGGTGAATTTGGTCCATCATTGTTCCTCAAAACCAAATTATATTGCCATGAGATCAATTTTCAAATGTCTTGGAAGGAGAGATAGTGCACTTTGCACTACTAGATGGTAATAAATTTATAATTTTAATTGAGAAAGCCTTCATCCAATGTGAGAAATGTTGCATATCGG
>WSFP011311772.1:0-38589 GCA_009831015.1 Picea engelmannii | reverse complement strand
GAAAATGAAAATTGAACTTGTCTAAGGTACCATAACCACCTAAGAGTTCCAAACATTCAAAATATTGTATTTAATTTAAGAGGGGCATTGTCATCATGATCATCTTAACTATCATCGTCATTATATGACTATAACCTAGTTCACGTATAAATGAAGTCATTTAATATTAGTAACCCCACCCTAAAATGTTTCTAATGCCAATGATAAAAGCACCACTAAGACATCATCAATATACTAGCAAACACCAAAACCTACTTGTCATAAACCCCAATAAACCCTTAATTTTAAAGATTCCCACAAGATTGCTCAAAAATAAAATTTTATTTATTTTGCCCATAAATAATTTTTTTATTTTTTTTTAAATAAATAGTTGTCATCGCAATTGCGATGACAACAAGATTTTTGCGACGAAATTTCTATATAAACCAAGAAAGTTGCCCGTCACTATATACCATGAGGGCGTTGTAATTGCAAGAACAATAAAAATCAACCATGAAAAGTTGTCGTCTCAATTGTGATGCACTCTAGAATTGTTGCGACGAATTTGCTATTTAAACCACGAAAGTTGTTCGTCGTTATATACCTTGTGGGCATTGCAATTGCGACGACAATAAAAACCATGCAACGAATATGCTATATAAACAATGAAAAGTTGTCGTCGCAATTGCGACGCACAATAGAAATGTTGTGACGAAGATGTTATATAAACCACGAAAAGTTGTCGTCGCAATATACCATGTGGTCATCGCAATAGCGACGAACAGTTGGTTTTACTTAGTTTGCCTATATTGTCGCATTGGCGACGATATTTCTTTTTTTGTCGCAATTGTGAGTACTTCCCTACGGTCGTCGCTCTTGCGACATTAATTCAAGTTCGTCGAAATTTCCACGACACATGAAATGACATTTGAGAGACTCAAGATTCGTTGCAATATCCACAACATAGCGTCGAAATAGTCGTCGCAAAATGACCCAAATTTGCTAGTGGCAGTGACAGTGTGTCAGTGGTTTATTCATTTGACACTTATATTTCAGGGCGGCAGGACAGGACAAGTATAGGTGGTTGTAGCCACCTTCTAGTTGTAGCCTGAGAACATACGGGTTTGTAGCCTCATTTTGGTTGTAGCCAGAGAATTGGAGAGTTGTAGCTTCCCTCAGGTTGTAGCCTGAAAAAATATAGGGGGTCGGATCCTCCTTCCAGTTGTAGCTAGAGAACAAAGGAAGTTGGTGCTTACAATGAATGTAATTGTTAAATACATATGAGAAAAAACATTATGTGGTTTTCTCCCGCATTGGATTTCCACATAAAAATATTGGTGTACTATGTATGTGTATGATTGTTCATTGTTCTTCGTTTATTTACTCTACACTTATTGGATAGTAATGCTATATTGATCATAAAGATAAATAACACTTGCATACTGTGGTTAAAAGGATTAAATTTCTCTATTACTGATTCACCCCCCCTCTCAGTAATCCAACAATTGGTATCAGAGCAAGTTCCTTTAGAAATCAATTTAACCACTGAAAGGTAGATCATGGAGAGCAACATTATGTATAAAAATGGAATACCACAATTTTATGGATAGAACTATGCTTTTTGGAACATAAGGATGAAAACATATGTACAGGCACAAGGATTTGAGGTTTGGCAATCAGGTGTAGATGGATACAAAGAACAAGCAGTTCCAGCAACAAATGAAACTGGAAGGAAACTCAGTCTAAACAATTCAAAAGCCACAAATGCACTTTTGAATGGTCTTTGTGATTCAGTATATGTTAAAGTTATGCATTGCAACTCTGTTAAAGAGATTTGGGACAAATTTCAGAATATTTATGAAGGAGATGCAAAAGTCAGGGCAACAAAGCTTCAAACTTATAATTTATAAAGGTCAATTTGAATAGCTAAAGATTAAGGAAGATTAGAATATTGCAACTACTTCTTACGAGTTGATGAAACAGTGAATGCAATCATAAGATTGGCAGAAGAAGTTGATGAATCTATAATTTCTAAAACGGTACTAAGATCTATTCCAATGAGATTTGATCCTAAGATCTCAGCACTAGAAGAAAGAGCATATCTAGACTCAATAAGCATGGACGAAATACATGGAATATTCACAGCCTATGAAATGAGAACTGAACAGGAGAATCTAGGTATAAAAGAAGCAACATTCAAATCATTCAAGAAATCAAACAAAAAGGGAAAGCAAAAGGAAAAAGAAGATAGCAGTAGCAGTGACATCTTGGAAGATGATGAAGAAAAGGAAAAAGAAGATAGCAGTAGCAGTGACATCTTGGAAGACGATGAAGAAGTGGCCAACTTTGTCAGAAGACTGAAAAGGGGAATCAACAACAGATATAGAGGTAAGCTTACATTGATTTGTTTTAATTGTGATGGTATTGGTCATTTTGCTAACAAATGTCCTCACAAGAAAAAGAGAAGAAATGAAGAAGATGATTCAAATAGCAAACAAACATATAAAGGCAAAAGAACCAAAAAGATAGTCTTCAAGAAAATTTTATGTATCAAAGAAGATGGCTCCTCATTAGACGAAGATGAAGTCAGTGAAAGTGAGATGGAAAGAGTTATATTCATGGCAATAGAAGACTCCAATAAAGAAGACATCGAAGAGGAATATGAAGAGGCAGAAGTTGACTACAAAGAAGAACTATTGAGTGTTATAGAAGTTATAAAAAGAGAAAAGAAGAAAAACTAGAAGCTCCAGATAGAACTAGACAAGAAAGAAGACACTCATAATTCAAAATTTGAAGAACTAGAGCAGATGATCACTAAATTAAAGGTTCAAATAGAAGCAGACAAAAGAATCGAAGACGCACTTAAAGAATAGTTGAAAGAAAAGGACAAGATCATTGGAAATTTGGAACCAGAGGTAGTTACATTAAGAAAAGACCTTCAACATAAAAACATGAAAAACAACTCAAAGGTTTTGGATAATATTATCAACATTCAAAGGCCACATCATGACAAGTCTGGGCTAGGATACAATCAGACAAAAAGAGGTTCAAGCTCCAAAACTACATATAAAGAAACACAACTAAAAAGCTATGCAGATACAGTTAGAGGAGACAAGAAGTTTTACAGGGAAGATCACAGGGACACTCCTCCACCTAGAAGATTCATATTTCAAAATCAACGACAGTCAGAAACAAGTAGGCCTCGGGAAGAAGAAGGATTCAGTAGAGTAACTTCTTTCAAAAGATCCTCAAATCCCATGTATCAATCTATATTTTTTGGTTTATGTTATGCATGTAATAATTTTGGACATAAAGTTGTAAATTGCAAAGCTAATAGCAGGAACATAAACAACTTTGAAAGTCATCCACAAAATGGTTATCCAAGAAGGCCTAGTGAAACACATAGAAGAAGCTACAATAGGTTTGCATCATCAAGCATTGAAGTGGAATGATACAAGTGCAACAACTTTGGACACATGGCCAAAGATTGTAGAATGACAGTTCCTACTAGAGAATCACAACAGAATGACAACAGTCACAGATAGGAACCTCAACAGAGAATATGGATAAGAAAGCATAATCAGTTTAACAATGAAAAATGTGCACTCGCTCTACAAGCTAAACACAAGAAACGTGAATGTTATGTTGACAGTGGTTGTTCAAAGCACATGGCAAGTGATGAAGATAGGTTTATTACCTTGAGAAAGGAAAGAGATGGATCAGTATCCTTTGGAAATGATGACTCAGCTAGAATCATTGGAAAGGGCACAATCAGAATTGGAAACAAGAATACCAAGGCATAAAATTTTCTGCTAGTGGAATATATGAAACATAATATTCTAAGTGTAAGTCAAATGTGTGACCAAGGTCATAAACTTACGTTCGAATCATAGAAGTGCGAGATAAGAAAAGCAGGATCAAGAAAATTGATTGCAATAACTGCAAGAACTTCAAGAAACATCTATGTATTAAGTGAAATTGGAAATGAAAAGTGTTTTCTAGGAAAGGAAGTTGAAGTTTGATTATGGCACAAAAGAATGGGTCACATAAACTCGTCAAAGTCGACAAAAAGGAAGCAGTTAGACAAATTCCCCAGATCACAAAGTCAAGCAACACATTATAGAAGCATTGTCAACAAGGAAAGCAAACAAAGACCATATTCAAATCAAAGGAATATTCCACAACAAGACCACTGGAAATTGTGCATATTGATCTAGTTGGACCAAATATAACAAAGGGTTTAAAAGGTGAGATATACTCTATGTTATTTAATGATGATTATACAAGAATGATTGTAGTTTGTTTTCTTAGGAAGAAATCAGAAGCATTTGAGAACTTCAAGGTATACAAGGAAATGGTTGAAAAAAAAATGGATTCAAAAATCAAATGTTTGAGATCAGATAATGGAGGAGAGTTTACTTCAAAGGAATTTATGGATTTCTACAACAAGCATGGAATAAAAAGGCAATTCTTCATCGCTGGGACACCTCAATGGAATGGATTTGTTGAAAGAAATAACATGGTACAGGAAATGGAATGAACAATGTTAATGGATTCTAAATTGACAGATGTCTTTTGGACACATGCAGTGCATACAACAGTTCACATTCAAAACAAAGCAATGCTCAGAAACAACGGTGACAAAACTCCCTACGAGCTATGGAAAGGAAGACCAACAAATGTGAATCACTTCATAGTGTTCGGAAGAAAATGCTACATCAAAAGGAAGATGGCAGAATGGGAAAGTTTGACTCTCGTCTAGACAAAGGCATACTTGTTGGTTACTCAAGTACAAGGAAATCAAACAAGTGTTACAATCTAAGGCTCAACAAAGTTGTTGAAAGTATCAATGTAACAGTTGATGAAATAGGTGGATGAAAATTAAAGGAAGAAGAATAAGAATCAGTGGAACGGGTTTATGAAGAAGAAGCAAAGGATGAAGCTACAGAAAGGGAAGATGAAGAAGATCACATAGAAGTAGAAGATAAAGTTCAGTAAGTACCTCCAAAGACACCTAGCAAACAAGTACATACGAATCATCCTTCGGATCAGATTATCAGGAACAAAGATGCAGGAATTGAGACTAGAAGAAAAATCCATTCACTAGAACAACTGCACCTAGCACTCTTATCTTCGATTGAACCAAACAGTTTTGAATAAGCCAGCAAGGATGAATTCTGGAAAAAGGCCATGAATGAAAAGTTGGATCAAATAGAGAAGAATGACACTTGGGAATTGGTTCCAAGACCAAGGTACAAGAATGTGATTGGCACAAAGTGGGTCTTCAGAAATAAATTGAATGAAGATGGACATGTTACCAGGAACAAAGCTAGATTGGTATGTAAACGATACGCACAGGTTGAAGAGATGTTTTTCCCAGTTGCCAGAATGGAAGCAATCTGATTGATCTTAGCTTATGCATGATCCAAGAATATTAAAGTGTATCATATGGACATGAAATCAACCTTTCTGAATGGGGAACTTGAAGAAGAAGTCTACATTGAGCAACCAGGAGGATTGCAGTTGTCAAAGAACGAAAATTACGTGTGTAGGTTGAAGAAGGCCTTGTATGGTCTAAAACAGGCTCCCAGAGCAACGTACTCTACACTGGATAGATATCTACAACAAGCAGGGTTCAGAAAAGGATCTGTAAACAACAACCTCTACATCAAGGTAACTCAAGATAGTATTTTATTAATTGAAGTTTATGTTGACGATGTTATTTTTGGAAGTGATGATGACAGGTTAAGCCAAAAATTTGCAAAGGATATGCATAATAAATTTGAAATGTCATTACTTGGAGAACTATCTTTCTTTCTGGGTCTTTAGATATGTCAAAAAAATCAAGGCATTTTTTTTCTCAAACTAAGTATATCAAAGAAATGCTAAAGAAGTTTGGAATGGAAGATTCCATACCAGTTAACACTCATATGCAAACCAGTTGCAAGTTTAGCAAAGATGGTGATTCAAATTCTATAGATTAGAGGCAGTACAGGTCAATGATTAGCAGCTTACACTATGTGACAACATCCAGACCAGATGTAATGCAGGCAGTTCGACAGGTGGCACAATTTCAAGCAGCACCAAAAGAATCACATGTTCTAGCAGTGAAGAGGATTTTCAAATATCTCAATGGAAAATAAGAGTTTGGATTATGGTATCCAAAAGGAAGGGATCTACCACTTATTGCCTACACAGATGCAAATTGGGCAGGTTGCATTGATGACTGACGAAGTACCAATGGAGAGAAATTCTACTTGGATGAGTGTTTGGTATATTGGCTAAGCAAGAAACAGTCATAAATATCATTGTCTACAGCTAAAGCAAAGTATATTGCAGCAACAACATGTTGTACACAAGTTCTATGGATGAAACAAACTTTGACATATATACAGGTTGAGTATGATGAGCCCATTCTTATATATTGTGATAATACAAGCGCTATCAGTATCTCAAAGAATAGGTGATGCACTCCAAGATTAATCACATTCCAATCAAGTATCACTTTCTACAGGAACAGGTTGAAGAGAAGAACATCAGAGTTGAATATGTGGGAACAAAGGAACAGGTTGCAAATATCTTCACAAAACCACTTCCAAGGGAACCTTTTGAGTATCTTCGTTGGAGACTCGAAGTAATTTCTACTCCAAAATGAATGATTTTGAATGGTTATATTATATGTCTTAGATTTACATGAGGAAGCACCATACAGAGGATAGTTCAGGTTGGGGGAGTAGGTTCAGACAGAGTTCAATCACGGGGAGCAGCCCCAAGGACAGTTCAATTAGGGGGAGCAGCCTTGGACTTGAAGTTACCTTTTTCATTGATGTCAAAGGAGGAGAGATTCACCATATGTAGGACAGAGAGTTATATGCTTGGAGAGAGAGAAAAGAGGCATTTTTCCGCGGGGAGGAATGGTCACAGGGGGAGCATAAGTGATATGACTTCAGTGTTGCCATCAATGCCAAAGGAGGAGATTGTTGATTAATTGGTTTGGTTGTCATTGATGTCAACCCTTGAAGCAAGTCCAGTAGTAAATTCTAGTAGCCCCAACAATATGGTTGAGGGACTTCAGTTTGATTGATGTATAATGTTATGAAGATTAATATATTTGCAGGTAATACTATTCTATATGGATAGTACATGTCATTCCATTTTCAGTGATATGTGGAACGTCACATAACTCCTCACAGTTAGAGAGTTATGGCCTTGTGAAGTTGGAGAACCCTCATGAGTTATCTAGAAGGTCAAAGAAGTCAAAATTATTCGAGAAGTTCCTAGATGAAGTTGACTAGTCAAGTGAGTGAAACTAAGATTTAATCATGGGTTAATTTGTTTCAATAATAAAATAATTAAAAATAAATTAGTTGCAACTAAAAGTGGAGAATTTACTATTTGTAGCAAAGGCGGTTAGAAGTGGACAAGTGGTTAGAAGTGGGTTAGCCCTAAAAGAAGGAAATTGGGTTAAGTTGGTTAGAAGGTAACCCCTTGAGGAAGCTACATGGAAGTATAAATAAGACAGCAAGGATCTCCTATTACACCTATTGAGCACAATGAATATATATTATTGTGTAAGGTTTATTGTAGGTACTCATTGATACATCTAAAGTTGTGCAAGTCTGAGGTAGCACGAAGTGTTGACAACAAAAGTTTCAGAATTACAGGAAACACTAAAAAAAAACCTAGTTTTTTAGGTGTACGCGGGTTGCAGTGGAGTAGGGCACGTATGTACGTGAGCTAGTAGTATAATAGGGCACGTACATGAGGGTAAAGCCCTAAAAACTTGAGAAGAAGAAGATGCCAGGTCTCTAAAGTATGAAAGCAAGCTCCTAGGAAGGTCTACAGTGATCAGGTGCATCAAATCTATTTAATGGTTCAAAAGGTATGTCTTATTTCTATGAGTAGTTGGATCTTGTTGTCTACATGAGAAATGGTTATGGGGGTTTGAGGATTTTCCCTAGAGAGATTAGTGGTTGCATGGGATTTTTTGTTTAAGTCAGATCTACAAAAATACAATGTCAGTATAATTAATATTTATCATTGATAGCTATTGTTAGTGTTGAGGCACATCTTGTATTTCTTGGCATGTGGTTAAGGTTTTTTGTGGTACATGGTTGAGAGCTTGTATTTGTGAAGTGGTTGATGTATTGAGAGGTTATATATCATAAAGGGTTTGATGTCTAATCCATGTGAGGGTTATTATACTTGTTCATGATTATACACACTTGTATGGCACATGACTAGAGAGATATAGATGCATTTGGTTAAAGGATACGTATGAGGATGTATGCATAGGGCACAGTTATAGTTTGGACACAGTGACAGGTTGTAGGTTGATGTGACAAAGGTTGTAGAGGGTCAAAGTTTTCCAGGAGAGAGAAAATCCTAGTTTTCAAAAGGCATACGCAGGTTGCAGTACATATAGGTCGCGTACATACACAGGTTGCGGTATAGATAGGGCGTGTACATACGCGGAATGCAAAAAAGATGGGTCACATATCTATTGGTTTTTTGGTTGGTACAGACTGAGTACATGAACAAGTTGATTATAGGGAAGTGGTACAGGTTCGTGGTACAGGTTGGTACAGGTTTATAGTTGTATATCTTATAGTGACAGTGTGGTAGTGGTTTCTTCATTTGACACTTATATTTCAGGGCGGCAGGACAGGGCAAGGATAGGTGGTTGTAGCCACCTTCCGATTGTAGTTGGAGAACATAGGGGGTTGTATCCTCCTTCTGGTTGTAGCCAAAGAATTGGGGAGTTGTAGCTTCCCTCGGGTTGTAGCCTGAAAAATATAGGGGGTCAGAGCCTCCTTCCAGTTGTAGCTGGAGAACAAAGGAATTTGGTGCATCCAATGAATGTAATTCTTAAAGACATATAAGAAAAAACATTATGTGGTTTTCTACCCCATCGGGTTTCCATGTAAAAATATTGGTGTATTGTGTATGTGTATGATTGTTCATTGGTCATGGTTTATTTACTCTACACTTATTGGATAATAATTCTATATTGATCATAAAGGTAAATAACACTTGCATATTGTGGTTAAAAGGATTAAATTGCTCTATTACTGATTCACCCCCCCCCCTCTCAGTAATCCAACAGAATGGTATCACAAATTTGCATTTATATTTTCCACTGGGTAACAGATAGAAAGTTCAAAGAGATGTCAAAGGAGACTTGAGAGGTGTCCATAAAATGTTGTGGAATGGTGCCACGAAGTGGGTAGAAGGAAGGTTCGACATGATCGCAGAGTGCCACGAAATTGCAAAAGAGATGGAGGGAGATTGGGTTGTTTAAAAACTAGCTCACATTTGAAGAAAACAATCGCATTTTTGTGTATAAATAGTGGGTTATTATTGAACTAGTAGGGGGGAACCAGTGGATGGAGAGAGGTTGGTGTATTCCTACGAAGCTTGATTGAAACATTGTTGATTACTAAGCAATTGGAAAATCTGAGACCAAATTTTTGTATATTGATATCAAAATTTACTCGAAAGATTCGAAAGGTAGTGGTTGGTGAAAGGCATTCACAACAGTTGGGTTAAGATTGTTCTCTAGCTCTCCTATGAATGTTTATGGAAAATCAATGATTGTATCTGAAATTATTTTCGTTATTTTCATTGAGATATCAGTTATCCTTTTGATAATTACAATTATATGTTATGTGCATGTTGTAATCTTTTTTAAGTTACATAATGCATCAATTTTTAATAATTATTAGGTAAATGAATTTATTCTTCTCCTGGTAATTTGTCATTTGTTTTAGCATATAATATTTAAAGTTTATCGATCTCAGCCAAGATAGGTATAACTTAGTAATTTCATTTACGTAATTCATGTTCTTTTAATTAATTTTAAGTTACAATTAGTTTTAATTAAATTCATTGTTTATTTTACAATAAACCTTGACAGGAAATCGAGCCCAAATATTGGTGGAAATCGTTACTCCAAACGAGAGCAAGTCTAATTGGGACTTGCCATCAAGCGATTTTCCTTATTGTTGGTGGAGGAATTTTTCGAGCTATCATTAATTTTGGCGCTAGAAGGAGGGTCTGACAAGATAACCCTCTGGAGTTTGTCTTTGATTGTATTTAATTAAAAATGGCTCTTATTTCTATCTTTGTGTTGGAACATGCTTTCAGTTCGCCCAGGCCTACTGGGAGCATTCCTAAGAAGACATTCATTTGCTTGTCAAAGTTGAAACTTGATGGTGAGGGTGATTTTTTAGCATTTGATCATATTTTCCAATTTAATCACAGATGCAATTTTCTTGATATATCTAACGATAATGAAGTGTGAAGACTATTTACTCTCACATTAAGAGGAAGAATCAAAATTTGGTTTTAGGTATTGCCTGCCAAATATATACACACCTAGAAATAGTTCATGGAATTATTTCTAGCTACCCATCATAATTATGATTATATCACTCAGACACTTCACTCCATGGTGATGGTTATGTCAGGTTCTCATGTCATTGATCCCAAATTGGAATCTGCAACACAAAATGAGATAATTCATAGTAAATAAATAATTATAACAAATCTCATTTTGTTTCTCCTCAATCAAATCATGATTACTCTTCTTTAGAGAGAACATTCACACCCAAACACAATTATGAATCAATGATTCACTATCCTGATGAGATATATATTCCTCCCATGAACCCTTCTCAAGTATTGAATGACATCTAATTAGTTTTTTATGATCCAATTGTTTTCATTGTATAATAAGAGCAATATATTATTCATTCTAAAGAGAAATTTAGATTTATATCACTCTATTTTTAGCTTATTTATTTTTTAGTTGTTGCTAATAATTTTTTTATGTATATATGATTGTAGGATTGGAGCTAGTTGTTAGGTTATATTAGTATTTTGGATATTTTAGTACATATGATATATCGTATGTATTAGTGGAAGATTACTTATGCACATTATTTGATTTTACTAAAGTTGTTTGTTACAAGAAATATGAGCTTGGGGGAACTAGCCAAGAGAATGAGACACTTTGGTTTCAACATATGGTTATATTAGGTCCTTATTCGCTTGATTTACCTTTTCCAATTAATAATATTGTCAACGCTAACAATCTTCCACATGACATAGTGCTTGGAAATACCTCACCTGATTCTCATCAGTTATACTATCCATCTATGTTTTACCTTCAACAATTTCATGTTAACCATAATAAGTTTTAGGATAGAATACAAACATGGTTGGAGGAATGTTTTCGGGAAAAAATTCTTGTGAATGATAATGTTGTTCTCTTGCACATGATGGATAGAAATTTTAGTGATATAATTCTTTCTATGTTTTGTTTAAGACTTGACCTTTTCGTGCAAATATTTTTCATTGAACATTTAATTATAGGGTTGAAGTTACTTGAGTGGTTGTATTGGCATTACACTTCCACATAATTCATTTTATCCAGTATTGAATAGAATAGGTATATTAGAATAGTTTAGTCTCCTTTCCTATTCTTGTTTCAGGTTTTAATTTGTTCTTTATTTTTTAGTAGATTAGCCTAATGATTGATTCCATTTTTCTTATATTATCATCTCGAACAGTTTTCTTTTAATAAGTTATATAGTTAAGTCATGGGTTTTCTTTATCAAATTGCAACCTTGCTTGATACAATTTTTCCTGTGTTTACCCTGATCTAATTAACTGATATAATTTTCTTTTGATTTTCCTTTTAGTTGAGTTTTATTTTCTTTCATTTTGATTATCTTTATTCAATTTTCATTGATTTGTACATATTTTTAGTTTCTTTCTTTGTTCATTTTTTCCACCATGACTCTCTCTCTGACTAGTGCTAACTGATCAATTTTGGCTCACTTGGAACAAATTTATCATCTCCCATACCAACCTTTTAGGGGAAAGGATGTTTCTTTGAGATACTTATATGATGGTATGAATTCCTTTAATCATATTGCATCCACCATTGGGAATAACGAGGATGCTTTTAGCCATCATAACATGTTTTTTGAAGATCGGATATGTTATATAACAAAGTGTTTGATGATAATAACACATGCATTAATGTTTTCCTCTCTACAACATAGGATTGTCACAATTTTACATTACCATAATTCATCTCTAGTTTTTAATCATTTGGTACAAAAACCTAAAATAACTTTTATGGAAAATGAGGCACTAAGGGGTCATCCAATGGTTATGTTAGGTCCTTGTTGTCCCATTTTTATCTCTAGTACCAATTGTAGCATCCCCAGCCCCAAACTAGGCCACACCACACAAAAATTTCAACTCTGATACCATTAAAATAAGAGGAATGCTCTGCATATGAACAACATTATGCAGAATAACAACAAATATATACATGCATAACAATACAAAAAAAAATGCATAACATAAATACACAATAATACACGTAGTATTAAATAAAATACACAATAGACGCTTATCCTTTGTAAAAAGTCACCATCTGCTTGCAGACCTCAGACTTTCCTCCCAGCCATAGACTCTTCTACTCATAACCTCTCAACAACAGGTCACCCCCAAGCTGGGGATAAAACTCCACCAGGGCAAAGGAATCCTAAGCCAAACTAAGGTCCATCAACAACAGAAAAACTTAACCTAAGGTTCCAACTCTAGTAGACAACATACAACCTCTCATTCCCAACATGCATGTCCCACCCTAGGAAGTGTGCCCCTTCTCTGATCAACAGTCCTTCGACTGCCCACTTCTCTTTTGGGGCTTCAACAACAGGTTAGAAAGGAATTCTCAGAGCCTTGTAGTTGCAACTTGGCACCAGAGAAACAATTCCCATCAGTTCTCTCACCTAGAGAGAATACTCATGGGACTAAAAACATGCCTCTTTAGCTCAATTTATCTAGTTACTGGTTGAAATCAGCTCCAAGTACAGGTATGGATGGTGAGGGATGCAGAGGGTATCTATGACAAGAGTGAGGAAGTGAATCATGAGTAATGAAGAGAGAATGATGAAAATACACTAAGTCCCAACAATATATTTGCATGATAATAACTTGACACTTGTCACCTTATTAACTAGCTTGACTCCACTTGGTGACTCGTTACCATCATTTAGGAACTTAGGATAAATATCTATCCCATAAATTAGACTTTAGGAAATATTATTATAATGTTTCCTTGGCTTAAGACCCCTTGGATGAGCCCCTCTTCCTAGACCCTTATCCCCCCTTTCCCTTCGAGTGGAATTTATCCCTTTGTACTCTTTTTCTAGTTGGTTTGCAGCAATGATGCATTTTTATTATAATCCAAGTGTGATTACATATTACAATGTTAGTCTCATTGGTCTTTTAGCATCTAGGCTCTCCGGCCTAATAATCACACAGACACTCTGGCCTCAAAACATATATACAAAGGCTCTCTGGCCCAAAGTATCTTGGCTCACCAGCCTATATGTACATTACAATTGGGGTTCGACCTGAGGGTATTGTATTCCCCTCCCCGTTATTTATTCATTGTCCTCGGTGCGTTTTATACACAAGTACAATCAAAATCTTCAAAGGTATTCAAAAAGATGTGGGTACTTTGTCTGCATAACATCTTTGTGCTCCTAAGTTGCATCCTCATGATCGTAACAGGCCCATTGGACCTTTACCATCCTGATTGCTCGATTTCAGAGAATCTTGACTATTTGATCCAATATGCACATCGGCTACACTTGAAAGTATCCTTCTTGCTCCACCTGAATCACATTCCAGTCAATTGCATGTTTAGCATCATGTACATGTTTTTTAGGCAAAGACACGTGGAATACATTATGAATTCACATGGATGTAAGTAGTGCAAGCATGTATGCAACATGAACGATCCTCTCCAATATTTCAAATGGTCCACAATATCTAGCTTCAAGCTTTGAACAATTCCCCAAATTCAAGGAACTTTGTTTGGCCTTCACTTTCAAGAACACATGGTCATCCACTTAAAAATCTATGTGAGTTCTGCCTTTATCAACATAACTTTTATGCCTGTCTTGTGCAATCTTTAAATTCTTCTTTATTTTCACCATATGTTCCTCCATTTCCCTGACCAATTACAGCCCAACCATTGCTATATCTATTGAGTTTTACCAGCTCACTGGCATGTTGCACTTTCTGCCATATAGTGCCTCAAATGGGCTCATCTTTAAAGATGCATGATACCCATTGTTATAAGCAAACTCTGCCAAGTGTATACAGTGTTCCCACTTTGATAGTTTATCCATCATATACACCCTCAACATATCTTTAATCACTTAATTAACCCTCTGTCTACCCATCTGACTCTGGATGATATGCTATGCCAAAGTTCATATTTGTCCCAAATCCTTTAAATAATCCATTCCAAAAATTGGATGTAAATTTGGGATCTCTGTTAGAAACAATTGCCTCAGACATACCATGTAGCCTGGCGATTTCTCTCATATAAATCTCTATAATGTTAGATTCCTTGTGAGTGAGTTTAACTAGAATAAAATGGGCAGCTTTGTAAGCTTATCCACCACCACCATGATGGAATCATGTTGCTTGGTTGTTTTGGGTAGTTTAGTGATGAAATCAATCGCTACCATTTCCCATTTCCACTCAGGAATGGGCAATGGTTGTAGCAAACCAACTGGGTGTTTGTGCTCAAACTTGACTTTTTGACATTCCGAACATATTGCTATATTATCAACCACCTTTTTTCATACTTGTCCAATAATATTGGATCTTTACAATTGCAATAGTTTTATGGTAACATGGGTGCCTTACATAAGGCACATTGTGCATTTCTCTTAGCACCATATTTTTAACCTCTTGAAAATTTGGCACATAAAATCTACCTCTGTACATGAGGATTTCATCCTCTCTCATCTCATAATTCTCAAATTTATGTTGAGAATTACCTTGTTGTAATTTCCCTTTTATTTCCAAATAATGTTTATATGATTGTGCAACTTCCAAAATTCTAAATTTTAAATCAAATTTATACATGCTAATGGTTGTAGCATGCATCTCATGCACTCTCTTGTTGAGTGCATCAACCACCTTTTTCTATTTAACTTTGAATGCTTTATATCAAAGTCATACTCACTAAGAAATTCCAACTGTTTGATTTGCCTAGCATTCAAAGTTGGTTGTTGAAACAAATATTTTGGACCACTATGGTCTGTCCTTAACTCAAATATTTTCACCATGAGATAATGCCTCCACATCTTTAAGACATGTACTATAGCTACCAATTCCAACTCGTGGGTTGCATAGTGTCTCTCATGTTCTTTCAACTTTCTTGATTCATAGCATATTACATGCCCATTTTGGTTAAGGACTCCTACAAGGCCTTCTTTACACGCATTAGTGCACACAACAAAATCTTCATTTGGATCAACAATCCTTAAAACTGGTGCACTTGTCAACAAGTTCTTCAAGTGTTGGAAACTTCATTCACAATCATAGTTCCACTCAAACTCCACACCCTTGTTTTGCAAAGAAGTGATTGGGTGTGCAATCTTTGAGAAACCTTCAATAAATCTTCTATAGTAACCTGCAAGTCCCATGAATTATCTCACCTTTGAGACTTTCTTTGGTATTGGCCATCCCTCAAGGGATCTTGTCTTTTCTGGATCCACTGCTACCCTTCCTCTGATATGATATGGCCCAAATAATGTATCTGTCTCTGATAAAATGAGCACCCTCTTAACTTTGCATACAACTGATGTTTCCTCGATACTTGTAGCACCATCCTCAAGTGTTGCTCATGCTCTTCTTCAGATTTAGAGTAAATAAGTATGTCATCCAAAAAGACAATGGCAAACTTATCTAAGTAATTTATGAAAATACCATTTATTAAACACATGAAGACAGTTGGTGCATTTGAAAACCCAAATGGCACCATTGTGAACTCATAATGGCCATACCTTGTTCTAAATGTTGTCTTGTTGGTGTCCTCTTCTTTAATTATCACCTAATGATAGATTGACCTAAGGTCAATCTTCGAGAATATACTTGCATCCTTCAACAGATAAAAAATATCATCTATCATTGGCAAAGGATACTTGTTCGTCACAGTCACTTTATTCAGTTGCATGAAGTCAATGCAAAGCCTCAAGGTACCATCCTTCTTTTTACACAAATAAAATTGGGGCACCCCAAGGTTACACACTTGGGTGTATATACCCCTTCTTCATAAGATCTTCAAGTTACATTTGCAATTCTTTCAATTTTGGTGTACCCATCCTGTAAGGAGTCTTGGATACTAAGGTTGCTCCAGGCATCAAATTGATAGAGAAATCAATATCTCTTGGGTGGAAACCCTGGTATTTCTCTAAATACATCTTCAAAATATTTTAAGTCAACATAGTCTTCAATGCTTGGCACATTATCCTTAGATGTCTCTTCCATATGTGTTGCAAATATTTGATATCCTTTCCTGAATCTTTTCTTCAGTTGCAAAGCTAAAACTTCTCTCGTAGTTACTGCCCTTGGAGTACCCCGTATTATTCTCAAGTTCTTTTTCTCATCCAATAAAGTAAAATCCTTGTTATAGCAGTGTAGGACAACATGATGTGTGTCCAACCAATCCATACCAATTAGGCAATCATATGAGCCTAAAGGTATGATATTGAAATATGTCTTCATGCTCAATCCATTCATGTCCATTGGACATTCCTTAACCAACTCATTAATTCTTCTTTTAGCTCTTATAGCTAGTTGAACCAACCATGATTTTCCAAGCTTGCTTCTTGGAAAATGTAATATTTCAACCATCTTAGGATCTAGATAACTATGACTAGCTCCTTAATCAATTAAAATAGCAATGGATTGGTAATTAATCTTACCTTCCACTTCAATCATGTCTGACTGAAACTCAGTTTGCTTGTTGTCCAGGGTTGCATAGATTCTTGGTATGCTTCTTCCCATGTCCTCAACTGTATCAACCTATTGTACATTGTGAAAAATACTCACTTTTTCACCTCTATGACGACAATCTTTGTACATGTGATCTCCCTCACAACCCTAACATTTAAGAGATTGTTTCCTTAGTCTTTGCCCCATTTTTTCTCTCATTCTGGGATTTTTAGAAGTTGGTTGTTCCTGAGAATTATTTTTGAAGAATGGTGGCTTGGTCCCCTTCTTCCTTTGCTCCATCTTTTTTTTCTTCTTGTCCTCCCAAGCCTTTTGGAGAGTTGGTCTTCCTTTATGTTGATCATAAAGACACTTCACCCTCATAATTGTTTCATACAATGTCTTGGGATCATCATATTGTATCTTATCACTGAAAAATGATGGTAGACCACTCAGGTACCTATGAATCTTGACCTTCTCATCCTTGATGAAGTCAACATATTTTAACAGCTCTAAGAATCTTCTCTCATACTCATCCATAGTCATACTCCAAAGCTTGAGTTTGAAGAACTCCTTCATCTTCCTATCATTGTAATGCTTGGTTAAGTACTTATTTTGAAAATACCTCTTGAACTCCCTCCAAGTAATCTTCTTCTCATCAATGTGTTGCACTTGCACAAATTGGTCCCACCACATTGATGCCTTCCCCTTGAGTTGTTAGATTGCAATTCTCCCTTCTACTTGTGAAGAGTAATTATGCAATTGAAAGTACTTCATCATGCCCAACAACCAGGTCTCTGCATATTCATCCTTTTATGCTCACCATCAAAGGTAAGATGCTTAATCTTATTCATTTGTCCTTGTAGTTCATCTACCCTAGGCCTTCTTTTATGCTTCCTGACAGGAGATGGACTTGAATTGATGTGTTCCCTTCTTACTTAATTCCTTCATGAGTGTTGGAGATGTCTATCAACACTTTTGGATTCTCTTCTTTTATCATGAGATTTGTGGCTATTTGTCCTGCTTGAGTATGCCCCCTTTTCTATTTTCTTCTCTATTTTATCCAACCTCTGCAACAACTTGATGTTGAAGTCATCTTGTTGCTCCTTCGATTTCATAAGACTCTCATTATCAGCCTTGTAACTATGAACATCTCTTTGTAGACTCTTTAATGTCTCTACCAAATTCATGATTTCTTCTTTTCCTTCTCCATGACCATTTAATTATGTCCCTGCATTATCGATGCTCAGATACAACCCTCTTAATTCATATTCATGGTTGTAAGTACTTTGTGCATCTTCCATGACTATAGTCTCTATGATAAATTTTGTTATGTTATATTTGTCTTTAACTCTACAAAATGTGCATGCAATAAGATTTGTTAAACCACAATATTTTAACGAATCTTTCAATTTATGGACCATTTTTCCCTTTTAAATACACCAGAATTATTCTTTCTATTTTCATGTGAATTATATAGTCCAATCCAAACGTATGGGTGCATTATTGGATTCCTTTGTCCAAGACCTTTCCAACGAATTCTTCCTTGCTCAATTCTAAGCCATGAGCGGAAAGTTATTGCCATTTGATCAACACCCATTTACTCCTTTTGTACATCCCTCAACCATGTGCAATTTTTTTAACCATGCTTATGCATCCTTCACCCAATCCCTTGGAAATTTCACAGCATCTCAACTGGGTTCCTTCAAGTCCATATTTTGGACATTCTTTCCAAGTTTCACCTTCATCTGAGCTCCAGGCTATTAGATACAACCTACTGAAGTTTCAGGCCATTTTATCTTTTTAGCCTTGAATGCTACAAGTGCCTTCTATGTCCTCATGTGCATTTGTAGGTGCCCAGATTTCTGTTTTGACTCCATGGCTATCTTCTATGGCCCGAGTTATTTTCATGGATTTCTCTTGTGCTCCAATCCTATTTTAGAGCATGAAGTTATGGCCCTCAGAAGTTAATTGGGTCTCAAAATTTACCTTGCACTATTTGGCATGTAACTTCCTCATACTATCTTCATTTGATGAACAATTTACACTATTATAAACCTCTCTCCAAGCTATTTCATTTGAGCTGCAGAGACTGTGGTTTTTTAGTAGGTGGAAATGTTTTTTAGGCCTTCAAAAATTACCTGCAAGAAGATGACCTGGAAAACACTGTAATTTTTCGAGAAAAAATATTGTTTTCTGTTGACTTGGCAATTGTTCTGACATTTTGGGTCCACTTCATACCTTGAGATGATTACCTTTCATCCTCTTTCACCCCCTAGCCTCGCCCTATCAACCTCAAACACATTCTCTTACTTCTTTCTTCTCTTCGTTAACCCTTTTTTTCCTTTACGCGAGCCTTAATATTCAATAAAATAATAATACTTTACGGACCCACTTGCTCAGTTGGCACATTTCTGACCATGGATGGGACAAAAATTTAACTCTTATACCATTAAAATAAAAGGAATGCTCTACATGTGAACAACATTAAGCATAATAGCAACAAATATATACATGCATAACAATACAGTAAAATGTTGAAATATTGTAACTACAAAGAATATTCTACTTAGTATTGAGCTATTATCTTATAGATCAATCCCCTTTAGTGGATTGATCATGTTGGGATTTGTATAATACCAAATCCCCTTTTGTGGATTGGTCAAACCCTAATTATGTGTTGCTAATTAAGAAGTCGTCCCTCAGGCCTAATTAAAGTGGTTTTAACCACTAAGTGAAGAAGTTGGCCCTGCTTGATGAAGAGACACCACCCAAGCGCCTGCCAGATAGTATAAATAAGAGAGAATAGCGCCTCATTAGTTCACTCACTCAAGTCACTAATCTAGTGCGCAAGTTTTGGATATTGCTAAAGTTGGAAGAAGGAGAAGAGAGAGGCACATGCTTGGTCTTGGATATTCTTGGGGGTTTCGTCTTTTCTCTTGGCATTGTATTGGCAATCTATATTAAGGAAGTTTTTGTTGGGTTTTCTCCCCCATGAGGGTTTCCCAGGATAAAATGTTGTGTACCTTGTGATTGTGATTGTGTTTCTTTCAGCGATCCTTCTTATGCTATTATTGTCTAGTAAATTGAAAAGAACTTAATAGCATATTTAAATTTAACATGGTATTAGAGCTAAACTGAGTAGAGCATCTTTCACTGGGTGACGAAAAACGTCATTGATGACGTACAAGAAAATTAGGGATTTTATTGGAAAGAAATTTTTTCATCTAGAAAAGTGTGCCCTACCCTAGTGCATCATTTGGCAGCTAGAGCGCACCTTTTCAGTGGTCAGAACCTCTAGAAAGTGAAACCCTAGTTTTTTACCGGTACCAGAAAACCAGAACTAGTACCAGAAGTACAAGTCCAGATTTCCGTAGGTCAAGTTTCAAGGGGAAAAACCTGAAATTTTTTAAATCTGACAGCTCCAGCAAACTAGCCTTAGCCACATGCATCTAGTCCCTGGATCAGAATTCCAAAATTTGAAGTTTGAAAAACTAAGGTTTCCTCATAAAACCCTAAGTTGTAGTTGCAGAATCAACTGCAGTATTAGTTGCAGTTGCAGTATCAGTTGAAGTATCAGTTGTAGTTGCAGTGCCAGTTCCTTCATACCAGTTACAGTGCCAACACCAGTTGTAGTACTAGTTGCAGTCACCCTTGAAGTTTTTAAAGGGTTGGTAATTATTATCGCTGCTACCGGATGGTGCCACTACCTACAAATACTAACAAAGGTATGTACTTACATATGTTTAAATTGTTAAGATTTAAAGGGTATTTGCAGGAGAAGGGATATTGTTCCATGGATCCAGCACATTCATAGGGATAATGCACCCTAGGTTTGATTATTGTGATTTGCATCTATTTAGTATGACATTATGAACATCCAGATTGTATGTTGAAGTTATAATCATCATACTAACCATTGGTCAAAATTAAAGTCAAGGTATTAGATTGATTAAAGTTGAGAATATAGAGTTTATTCGCTAATTCTGATTTCTGTCAAGATAGCATATTGTCTTAAGTACAAAGGACGGGTTGAAGAAAACACTTGTCATCTTGAGTGAAGGATATTCAGAAGAAAAACAAAAACACTCATTCTTGAGGACAAAGACTTCAGGTTCCACGAGAAACTTCTTGGTTTGTCTCCAGGTTACCATGAAGGAATGAGTTATCACAACACTAGAAGAGTGTTGCTCTCATTATTGTATTTCTTACTTTTAACCCTTGTTGCGGGCAGGTCACAAGTGATATCTCTAAAGGAGATATTGTGGTGATTGTTCTTGTTATTGCTTTATTATTACTATAAAGAGTATTATTATTTTTTTTTGTTCTTGTTTCGGGTAGGTCACAGGTACCCTAAGTATACTATAGTGAAGGTTACAGGAGTCATCATATTAAATGAGACATGAAGCAGACTATCCAAGTTGTGTACATGACGATATACACCCATGTTACAAAGAAGATGAAGAAGAAGATACTTTTGAAAAACAGAGTATCTCATATGAAGATCGATCCTAATGAGCATAAGGCTCCAAAGATGACTAAACATTAGACTTGGTCAATGAAACCACCTTGACAGGAAGCATAATTTGTTTGAATTCTGACTCAGTTTTTCATATTAAGACTTGGTATTCAACACCAAGTATATCCTGCAGAGACTATGAATTTTTTGTAGACTCAGAGTAAGCCTGGTCTCAGAAAGGATCAGATGGAGAGACATCTTACATGACTGGGAGACAGATGACATGAGTTGAGAAGACTAGCTTCAGAAACCTCTAGGAGACATGAAATATCCTTTAAGATTTCCTTGTTTCAGTAACAGAGGAGGAAGTCAGTCATAAGGACTGGGATATGGAATTTTCCTTGAGACCAAAAAGGAAGTCAATGATGATTTCCAAGATTGATCTAACATATCGAGTATGTTGTAGATGAAAGTATAAAGATGTACAAAGAATGATTTGTGTCCATAGGATTCTCCCAGCAGGAGGGAGAAGACTACAATGAGACACTTGCTCCAATAATCGAAGAAAAGTTCTAGTGTTCATGAAGACAACCAAAACAACCATGATTATGATATAGTATGAGATTTAGGGGGAGCAGTCCCTATATATGCGAGTGAGTTACCTCCATGAAAGAAGATAAGCTACACTCAGTGTCAATTATTGAGCCACTCCCAGTTTCAGATAAAGTTGTTGTCATGATAGAGTAGAGGAGTTACTCTCAGATTTTAGTAGTCACAGTGAGAATGGAGAAATCATTCTCAACTTCAAATCAGTTGTTGGTGCAGAGTCCCAATCCCAGAAAAACAATTGCAGAGAGAGTAGAGAACATACTTTCAGGAAGTGAGGCAGATAGTGCTTTGCAGAAAGCGCATAGAGCTAAGCACATGATTGTGCAAGATTAAGTTGCAGCTAAGCAAGTGTACTAGGTTGGTACAATGTAATGTGAAAATTTGGTTTGAAGTTGAAATATGGAAAGTCTCATGTCTGCAAGTTGAAGCAAGTTCCAAGATCTTGGTATGGGAAGACTGATAGTTTCTGATGAGCTTGGGCTTTACCAAGAGTAAATTCGATTCTAACCTTCACTTCAAGGTTATGAATGATGAGCCAGTTATATTGCTACTATATGTAGATGAGTTATTCTTAACTAGAGATGAGCAACTCATCACAGATTGTAAGAAGAAGCTCGTTGCAAAGTTTGAGATGAAAGACCTGAGACTAATGCATTATGTCTTAGGTATTTAAGTTTGGCAGAGCCCAGATAAGATCTTCCTTAACTAAGGGAAGTATGCGGTTGAAATACTGAAGAGATTTGACATGTTAGAATGTAAAGTTATGAACACACCCATGGAAACAACATTGAAGCTCCTGGTAGATACTTCGTCAGAATTGGTTGATGTTACTCTGTACAGACAGATTATTGGTTCTTTGATGTATCTGATGAATATTGAGCCAGATATATGTTTTGTTGTGAACACCTTGAGTCAGTATCTGGTAGAGCCCAGACGTGTTCACCTTGTAGCTGCAAAACATGTGATGAGTTACCTTAAGGGTACATTGGAATATGGCCTATGTTATACTGGAGATCATGACTTTAGATTGTATGAATATACTAATTCAGATTGGACTGGAAGTGTTTCTGATAAAAAGAGAACTTCAGGATGTTGTTTCAGTCTAGGGTTAGCCATGACTTCATGGTAGAGCAGGTAGCAATCCAGTATTTCTTTCCGCACGACAGAAGCAGAATACATTGCAGCATGTTCTGCCAGTTGTGAAGCCATATGGCTTCGAAAGTTGTTGACAGATCTATTCGATCTGGAGATGGAAGCCATCATGATCCTATGTGATAACCAGAGTTGCATGAAGATGATGGAGAACCATGTGTTCCATGATAAGCTGAATCACATAGAGATCCGATGTCACTACATTCGTGATATGGTGCAGAGAAGAGTTGTAAAGCTCCAATATGTTGGCACAAATGAGTAGGTTGCATATGTAAGCCTTTGTCTCGTGTAAATTTTAAATACTTTCGAGACAATCTTGGTATAGTCCGAAAGGAACTCCCTTGAAGGGGGAGCGATGTTGATGATATTATGGTATCCTGACCAACAACGGGTAGCTCAGTTAGAATTTTATATCCTAGGGGACTGATCATCTCTGGACAGATCCCGAAGGTCCGGTAAGGACATTTTGTCAGAGCACATGTCCATGTATATGCCAGTTGTGGCCAGTAGTGGTAGCTCCATTAGGATTTTATATCATAGGGAATCCTTTGATTCCTAGGCAGATCCCAAAGGTCCGATAAGGACAGACTGTTAGAATACTACGTGGTAGCTCCGTTAAGATTTTATATCCTAGAGAATCTTATGAATCCTGGGCAGATCCTTAGGATCTATCAGAGTACCACAAAATGTTGTTACACCTGCCTCATTTTGTTGCCATATGATGATAATGTTGATGTTGTTATCTCAACCTCGTGTTGATGATGTTGATGATGTTATATCAGCCTTGTATTGATGATGTTGATGTTGTTATCTCATCCTCGTGTTGATGATGTTGATGTTGTTGTCTCATCCTCGTGCTGATGATGTTGATGTTGTTATATTAGCCTCGTGTTGATGATGTTGATGATGTTATCTCAACCTCGTGTTGATGATGTTGTTATCTCAACCTCGTGTTGATGTTGTTGTCTTAACCTTGTGTTGTTGATGTTGATGTACCAACCTCGTGTTGTTGATGGTGGTGTACCAGCCTCGTGTTGGTGATATTGTTGTTCTAGCTTCATGTTATTGATGTTGATACTCCAGCTTCATGTCGAAGATGATGACGATGATGCCACTTCACCTTCTTGCTGAAGATGATGATAATGATGCTACTTCAGCTTCTTGTTGAAGATGATGACGATGTTGATGTTACTTCAGCTCCATGCTGAAGATGATGATGATGTTGATACTTCAGCTTCATGGTGAAGATGTTGATGATGATGTATCAGTCTTGTACTGATTGTTGATGTTGTTGTTATATTTTTATACTAATTAATGTTGATATTTCAAATTCCAGCTCCATGCTCTGAAAGATGATGTTGTTAATGATGAGAAAAAATTTCGATTATTTATAGATATGTCTGTCATTGTTCCAGATGTTGATGTTGTTGATGCCCTCTCTCTCTCATGATCATGTTGTATTGAAGAATATCCTTCTTGTTAAGGGGGAGTTGAAATATTGTAACTGCAAAGAATATTCTACTTATTATTGAGCTATTATCTTATAGATCAATCCCCTTCTGTGGATTGATCATGTCGGGCTTTGTATAATACCAAATCCCCTTTTGTGGATTGGTCAAACCCTAATTATATGTTGTTAATTAAGAAGTTAGACCCAGACCTAATTAAAGTGGTTTTAACCACTAGATGAAGAATTTGACCTTGCTTGATGAGGAGACACCACCCTAGCACCAACCAACCATTATAAATAAGAGAGGCTAGCACCTCATTATCTCACTCACTCAAGTCACTAATCTAGTGGGCAAGTTTTGGAGATTGTTGAAGTTAGAAGAAGGAGAAGAGAGAGGAGCATGCTTGGTCTTGGATATTCTTGGTGGTTTGGTCTTTTCTCTTGGCATTGTATTGGAAATCTATATGAAGGAAGTTTTTGGTGGGTTTTCTCCCCCATGAGGGTTTCCCATGATAAAATGTTGTGAACCTTGTGATTGTGTTTCTCTCAATGATCCTTCTTATGTTATTATTGTCTAGTAAATTGAAAAGAACTTAATAGCAGCTCTAGATTTAACAAAAATACCCATAACAAAAATACACAATTATACACACAATATTAAATAAAATACACATTAGACACTTATCTTTTGTAAAAATTCACCAACTACCTGCAAACCTCAGACTTTCCTCCCAGCCATAGACTTTGTTGCTCACAAACTCTTAGTAGCAGGTCACCCCTGAGTTGGGGCTAAAACTCCACCATGGCAAAGGGATCCTAAGCCAAGCTAAGGTCCATCAACAACAAAAAAACTCAAACTAAGGTGTCAACTATAGTAGACATCCTACAACCTATCATTCCCCACATACATGTCCCACCCCAGGAAGTGTGCCCCTTCTCTGCTCAACATTCCTTCGACTACCCCACTTCCCTTCTGGGGCTTCAACAATAGGTCGGACAGGAAGTTTTATAGTCCTGTAATTGCAACTTGGCACCAGGGAAACAATTCCCAACAGTTCTCTCACCTGGAGATAATTCTCATGGGCTTGGTAACGTGCTTCTTCAATAGAACATGAGTCTGACATCCCACCTCTTCAACTCAATTTCTTGAGTTACTAGTTGAAATCAGCCCCAATTACATGTATAGATGGCGAGGGATGCTCAAGGTACATATGATAGGAGTGAGGAAGTGAATCATGAGGAATGAAGAGATAATGATGAAAATACACTAAGTCCCAACAATATATTTGTATGATAATAACTTGACACTTGTCACCTTATGAACTAGCTTGACTCCACTTGGTGACTCGTTCCCATCCTTTAGGAACTTAGGATAAATATATATCCCGTACATTAGACTTTAGGAAATATTATTATAATATTTCCTTGGCTTAAGACCCCTTGGCTTAGCCCCTCTTCCTAGACCCTTAACCCCACTTTCCCTTCTAGTGGAGTTTATCCCCCCATACTCTTTTTTCTAGTTGGTTTGCAACAATGATGCATTTTTATCATAATCCGAGTGTGATTACATATCACAATGTTAGGCTCGCTGGTCTTTTAGCATCTATTCTCTCCGGCCTAATAATCACACATGCACTCTGGCCTCAAAACATATATACAAAGGCTCTCTGGCCCAAAGTATCCTGGATCACTAGCCTATATGTACATTACAATTGGGGTTAGACCTAGGGGTATCACACCAATTGTACCTCTTAACGACAAAATCATTTCAAGAAGCATGATTCATCCAACTTTTATTGTTTATTCTCATAATGAATGTTTATCACCCTTGGATTCCTTCCAAAAGTTGATTGTTATACATCATTAATATTAGGATAGAATTGCAGATTGGTTGGAAGAATGCCATTTGAAAAGGTTTCCAGGAATGGTAATGAGATTGTCTTTTTGTGAATAAAAAGTTAAATTTAATTCTTTCAATTGAATTTTAAGTGTTCCATTCTCGAATACTAACGTTTCACTTTTATTTGTTTGTAGGATTGGAATTAGTTTGGTGGCTACACTGGTATTTTGATCATGTTTAGTATATTTTAAATCCAATGTAATGTAGAGTAGGAGTAATTTAGTTAACCTTGTTTAGTTAGCTTACTATTACTTTGTATTTTTTTCACAAAAAATGGGAGATTTTGATTATATTAAGAATAGGTTTCACTAAACATGCAACAAGAGTACATCAATTTTGTAGATTCTAGAATCAGGTCGTAGGAGGGCATTGAGCAATAACAAAAAACATCCGGTGGTAGAAAAATTGGCCAACCCAACAAATACTTAGTTCCAAAGTTACTTACAGAGTAAATCCTGATAAAGACCCCTAGTATGTAAAGATAAAAACAATACATAGCTTTGGGGAAATTATAAATAATTATGTACCTGAGTCGTTGTGCGAGGGATTTGAGACTAGTGAGTTCAAATCCAACAAAGGTGGTGGAGGGATTGGATATGATGAATGGACAACCTGACCTTCCACCTATCCCATGTTCGGTCATGAATATCTAAGGCCGAGTTCTGAAGGATGGAGAATACGTACTGAAGCAATTAAGTGGTTTGACACTGCTAGATCATGGCTTCCAATATGAAGAGAAAAGGGTCGATGATGGTTGACTGTACTATGTGCGTGAGTGAGAGGAATTTAGGGAGAAGGACAACAATGATGAGAAGAGAGTGTGCCCCCCAAACAAGATGACTACCACGCAAAGTTGAAAACCTATGGTTCATACCCAAAGGAGAGATGATTATGGGATTCGGTAGAAATTGGAGAGACCATTGACGCAGACAACCTCGGGGCTTCTAGATATGGCCAGGTTGGATTGTTTGTCTACATGACTATTGTAAAATTTGAAGATGTGGAAGAAGTTTGTCTTCTGGAAGGCCTTTAGCTCTTTATAGACTCTATGGAATATGGATCGAAGTCTTACATCGCGAGGAGGTGTTTCCTGTCTCAAGTGATTGATTGTAATTTTTGAATCACTGAGTATGGAGAGCATGCAAATGTTATGAGACTTGGATAGAACAAGCTCTTGAAGAAGGGTGTAAGCCTTGGCTTGATTATTTATTGCCTGACCTGGACTCCAGAGTAGTCAATTTCAGTTATCCCTTATGGGTTGCTCACTATTACTTTTTGTTAATGTTTGTTTTAGTTTTGATTTCTTTTCAATTGTTTGCTTAACTTGAAATATAGTAATTTGCTTTCAATAAACTCAGCTCTAATGAATGAAAGTGCATACATGTTATTTGATCTTGTTTGAGAGAAATGACAAAGCTTTTAATACTTTTATATCTCTCACACACTTTTTCATGAACAATTGACAATCTTAAATCTTTTGGTGATCAATTCTTTGAAATTTTTTACTGTTTGAAAATATATTAGATTGTCAAATCTTATAAAGAATCAAATAAGTTTGTTTCAAATAAACATATGGTTGTCTTGAATGAATAACTCTGGAAAAAAATATTCTTGGTCTTTTATGGGATTTATTATCACACATTTTGAAATATGATACATTTCTTCCTAGATGATACTCTTTTGTTTATGATCATTTTTTCATCTTTCATTGTCGACAACTTATGTGGTTAGTTAGTATTTTTTTTTAGGTTTTGATTCTTTTCTTAGATTAGGTTTGTAAATAAGAAGGAGATTTTATTCACTCAACTATCCTTTGGTTAGTTTTATTTATGAATGAGTTTTCACCTTTGTCTATAAATAATGAATGTGAATTTTCTTTTCTATACATTCTAGAGTTGATTTCAGGCTTCCAGACATAATTGTTGGTTTATTACTCTTGGTTGGTACAATTAGGGTTTTATTGCTTTTGCCTAGTTTGTTTGTTTGCTTTAACCATGAGAAGTTTTGTAGAGATGTATTAAGCCTAAGTAAATGACATTGATAACGTTTGGGATGCACTTTAATTAATGTCAACATCCTGTGACAAAAACATCACACTTGATAATATTAACAAAGATTCTTAACCAATAGACTTGATTTTTGTGTATGTGGTGGAACATATATGTTTCCAAGGATTCATATCTATAACACTCGCACATCAAATCTTAGGTTTCTTACATGACTTTTCTTTTGAGCTTCATTCACTTCACATTAAAATAGTTGATACTTAGGATGATTGATGATGGGAAGAACCTTAGGCTGAACTATGGGAGTGAGTAATTTGCCAAGCAAATCAAAATAATTATTGTATCAGCCCACTTCCCATACACCCATTGCATATGCAATATTAATATACAAATCAAAAGGGTGATTAAAATGTAAAATATAAATATGAAGTTGAAAGCATTATAAAAGTGTGGGAAGTACAAGTAAACTCGTCGGGGCTATGGACGCTCGCTAGCAATAGGTATGTGCTTGTATGATACTAAGGTAACTTCGTCGAGGCTCTGGACACTCACGAAAAATGAAGCAATGTTGAGTAAAAGAGAGACGAGGAACACACATAGGCAACTGTTTTACTCACCCATAGTGAAAATCCCAGGTTTTGCCTAAAGGCAATTATTTATGGTTTGAAAGCTAAGGGATAATTAACCCCATCAATTGGCTCAAAGAGAAGTTCTACAGCTTTCTTGATGATCAATACTTAGTGGGAATATATTTTTAATCCAAGGACACATTGTGGCACCCACGACTAAAAAATATGTTCTTATGGGCATGTGGGCCTATCTTTAACATTAAGTGTGAATATGTCTTTTGAGGGGAATGATAGACAAAGATAATTGCTTTGTCCAGTGTGTCACCAATTGTTGATGCCTCAACAACTCCCCCTTCAATTTTGCACAAAAATGAAAGGGACCCCATTAAACTTTGGAATTGCTCTCTATTTTCACTACTTTTGGTTTCTAAGTCTTGGTTTGAGGTTCTATGGTTGAACAACTTACTATATTTTTTGTTATTTTCAGCCTCTTTATTTTCTTTGATGATTGATTTTCATTTGGTCTATGTTTGATATCCTCTCCTTATCATTGGCTTGATTCATTTATGCATTGTTTTTTCTATTGCTTCTTCCTTCGAGTTTGTGCTTCTGAAAGACATGGGTTTTTATGAGAATAAAGTTTATTTGTTTTATGATGTGATATTCAAGGTATGCGATAAGATGTTAATAGATAGAGTTTCATGAAGTAATTTTCAAGATGAATTTTGTTTCATCGTGAAAACTCTCCCATTATGAGTTGTCGCTTTTATGGTTTGCATGCATAATCATTGTTTCGGTTAAATCTGTTTGCTTTCGTCTCGATTAATACTATGTGCAAACTCAGCTGAACTTTTTAGGATCATCTCACACCTCTCGTAAAGTTAAAATTGAGTTATCATAATGTTTCAACATTTTCGTCATGATTTGGTTTTAGTGCATAATTGAGTCAACAGAGCATTTTGGTGAATTAAAATAATTCAACTAATAGTTAATCTTAAGGAAGTCAATATGCGTCTTAAAAATATATGTATAAAAGATTGGAAACAAGCTCACAGTTTTTTATTTTAGTGAAGCATCATTTTTACAAAGCTCTTACTTTCGTTAAAAAATGATTATTTTTTTGCACTATTTTGCTTTTTGATGGATTTGATTATTTTTCTTCATGAAACACTATGCTTTTAGGTTTTTTTTCGTTCATGAGCTCATCACAATTGTCAAAACTTGATCTGATACCTATCAATGTGAAGACGACAATTCGACTTGTCTACCAATGATCGTTGCTTAAGTATAAACATTTCATGCTTCATGTATAACTTCCCTTTGACTTCTCCTTCATTCTCTTACCTCTTAATAAAATCAATTAATTCTTTAATATAGATTTTAGTCATTTGGATTTTGTTTTTGTTTTTATAAAATAATGCAAAAATATAATATACAAGCTCCTACACTAGTTTATATGAAAAATCCATTCAAATCAGTTCGTGGTGGTTTTAATAAACTTGATTTACCAAGACTTTATTGTCGATTCGAAAAGATTACACACTCATTCAGCAATATCTTAAACCAAGCACTTGAAACAAAGCCTATTCATCACTTCCAATATGCATATCTTGTACATAAGAGATTTTGTTCCACTTGTAAAGCTTATCAAATGAAATTATAAAGTTTTATTTCAAAATGTACTATTTGGCAAATTTTAATGAGTAGCAACGAGGGTTATTCGAATCGAAAGGCGACATGAAGGGTTCAAGCTCGCACTCCAAGAACTCTTACCACATATTTTTACCCATGGATTGAAACCGTCAAACTCAAAGGAACGAAGGAAACAAGGAGAGAATAATACAACTTGTCATAAGGCAATAAGTTGCAGAGAAAGGGTTTTGAGATCGTTGTGCAAGTTCCCAAGGGCTTGTAGGGTTTGTACCATGAATGCACAAGAGCGGCAAAGGTAGAACGCGGTCTTTGAGGACGAGATCGATAAAGAGGCCAACATGTAACGGACAAGGGAACCAACTCGACATGACAGGAGGAGCATACAGGAATGTTACAAGTGCCACGATAGCAGAGAAGTAGTTTTACCACATGATTGTTGAATGGAAGAAGTGCACATGATCATGTAAGAGACTACCAAATCCCAAAGAATGTTATCACGAATTTGCATTTATATTTTCCACCAGGTCGTAGATAAAAATTTTAGAGATGTGAGAGGTGTCAATAAAATGTTGTGGAATGGTGCCACGAAGTGGGTAGAAGGAAGGTTCGACGTGATCGCAGAGTGCCACGAAATTTCAAAAGAGATGGAGGGAGGTTTTAGCATCTAATATTTAAAGTTTATTGCTCTTAGTTGACATAGGTTTAGCTTAGTAATTTCATTTAAGCAATTCATGTTCTTTTAATTAGTTTTAAGTTACAATTAGTTTTAATTAAATTTGTTGTTTATTTTACAACAAAATCTTGAGAGACAACTTGGACCACATACCGGTGGAAATCACCACTCCAAATGAGAGCAAGTCTGAATGGGACTTGCCATTGAGCGATTTTCCTTGTTGTTGGTGGAGAAAATTTTCAGGCCATCAACAAGACCTTAGTAAGTTATTTAACCCAAAGTCTTTGTAACCTTAATTATGTCTCTTTGTTATTTAATTAAGCCTTCGGGGGGTTAGTGCATGAAGGAGACACAAGGGCCTTCGTGAGGATACGTGGAATCTTGATTCCATGCAACTTAAGCCTTACCTTTTTCATGCAAGCAAATTATTATTAGGGGGGGGGAATTGGAAGAGAGTTTGAAGGTTGGGTGCCATTCAAATTAGCAAAGAGCCAAAGTTATCAAGAGATTGAATTACCTACGACCTATCCTTCCTTTTGGGAAATAAGGAGAATTATACTTGAGCGATATGTCATGAGCATGTTGTAAACAAGTTATGGAAAGCTACAACCATGAATTAATTGATAATTATGGATGTATGGAATGATAATGAATCTCATTTAGGAGATTCGCTATAGTTGATAATTCCTTGGAATCCCAATAATGAGATATCCTAGTGAGCATGTGTTAGAGCCCTGGAGGGAAGTGGGATAGCCTAAGGGACTATTGAGTAGAGAAAGGTATCCCGATCCTTGGTTTGTGCAGGTTGATGGGGTAGAGGGATGAGGATTGGAAATTGTTGTAAGTGTAATTATTGATTATGAACCTTCGACTTGGACTGTGAGAAGAGAAATTAGAGCTAGCCATAGGAAGAGTTCGTTCTTGTGGATCCATAGCCTTAGCTTAGGGGCAACCTCTGTTGCAATAGGGAGCCTATGGTTGGGTGGAACATCCCTCTTATGTAGCTAGTTGGTGGAAAATTCGAGACAAATAAGTGATCATGGATGTGCTAGTGAATTGTGTTGAATTAAAGCTAAATTATTATGGTTTGTGTCGTGGTTGAATTGATTTATAATATGTTCAGTTATGACTGCTTGTAGTAGTACGACTTTGTAATTTAGGGTCTCATATATAAATGAATGGTACATTATGTTGCATATATTTGTAATGTCAAGTTTGCATATAAAAGATAGCTAACAACAAGACAATGAGTTTGGTTCCATAGCAAAAAATAGTGTGAATTGGGTGGTTAAAAGAATACCCCATATCCTCAAAGTGCATAGAGGGTATTGGGTATGTTACAAATGCATCCAAATATTCGCATATGTGAAACACTGGGTTTGTACCCTGACCATGCTTCCTCCAGAGTCAAATCCAAAAAAAATCTTGTAATACATTTGTTCAAAGTGTAGACTATTGTATGAACTTCTTCAACCCAAAACTCATTGTCAAGTTGCTTTGTTTTCAACATACTTCTAGCCATCTCAACAATGGTGCTATTCTTCTTTTTTGCAACACCATTTTGTTGAGGAGTATATGAAACTCTCTCCTTATGCCATTTATCTTTCAAAACACCATATATTCATTGGATTTATATTCTCCCCCGTTATCTAATCTGAGGGTGAGAATCTTTAAGCTACTCTATTTTCAACCATCTCCTTGAACTGAACAAAACGTGTAAATATTTATGACCTTTCTTGCATCGAGTATACCCATGCTTTTCTTGAATAATCATTAATAAATGTTAGGAACTATCTTGCATTTCCAAAAGATAATGTCTCCATGGGTCCCCGTAGCTCTAAATGCCCTGATGCAAGATTTTCTCTAGCCTTCCAAGTTATATTCGAGAAGCTCTAATTGTGTCTCTTCCCTGGTATGCATCCTTCACAAATCCCACCACCAACTTCAATATAGGGAAGACTATTCACCATATTAGTATTCCTCATCAACACCAAATTCTTAAATATCAAATGTCCCATTCTCGAATGCCAAAGCTTGTTGGGCATTGTTTTTGTAGCTTTCAAACTATGTGACTCACTTGAGGCAAAAGTGAGTTGGAAAATCCTATCTACAATCATTCCTCCTATTTCCGAGACTGCATTTTTCTTGAGCTTGTCCATGATTAAGCATTATTTATTATCAAACACCGACTTCTAATTTTCCTCCATCATTTTCCCTGTAGAAAGAATGTTTTTTTTCAATGTTAGCGTCAATAATGTATCACCAATAAACTTCTTCTTGCCATTCATTGTTGGGATTGTCACTATGCCTTTCCTTTTAACTTCTAAAGCACTATCATCTCCAAATATCAATTTACCAAAATAATTTACATCTATTATTGTAAACAATTACTCCTGAGACATCATATGTGTTGAACATCCTGAATCAATGTACCAAGCCTCACTTTCTTCGTCGTGTGCCATTAAACTTGATATAAATAACTCCTCCTGTATGGTTTCTTTGACAATGGTATTGACACCTTTATTTTCCAGATCACACACTTTGTCTCTATAATCTTTCTCAAAAATGACGAGATCTATTACAATAGTAACATTGTCCTCCACGTCTTTCTCTAAATCCATTTGTTCATATTCCTCTTCCACGAGATCATTCTCTGCTTCTTCCTTTGAAAATTTGACTTGGACTTTGACTTCTTCCTCTACCTCTTGAGGTGGATGCATTTACCTGATAATTATTAGAGTTATGTGAATTCTATTGGTGTTGATTTTGGTATTGATAGATTATGATATTGTCCCCTACTTCTTTCTCTTTCTCTATACCTCATGGAAAAAGCATGTTCCATTTGCTCTTTTGCAGTGTTTTCTTCAACAATTAGCAAATAACTACTCAATTCATCAATTCTCGTTGTATTTGAATCTTTATAGACAAGAATACTAGTGGCCACCATTTCAAATTTAATCACAACACTTCTTGAATTTTTCTCAAGCATTCTTCTTTTTGGAATTTCTTTTCCCAACAATCTCATTTTTTTTCCTTGGAATACTTCTCAGGGAAACCCGTCGGGCACTTCCCCTCATTTCGAGGATGGTACCCAAGGTAAACCAAATTTTGTAGAAAGTCGAGGCTTTTAGATAGCTTGCTCATTTAAGAGCTCAACATGTCACTAGCGGGAATTGAACATGGGTGGGGGGGAAAACACCCCTCAGCGCAAACCACTCGGGCTAAACCCAATTGACAAACCAACGATCTCATTTGATTAACAAGGTCCTGAATTTATGTGATATGATCATTCATTGATTCATTACCACACATCTTAGCATTTTAAAATTTGTTTTTTTAATGTTTGCAATTTAGTTGTTATTGCTCCTTCATTTGTGATATTTAATATAGCCCATAATTATGTGGATAATTTGACAACATTGTTTCTTGGAAATATTGGTTCATCAATTTCACGTCTTATGAGTGAAAGTGCTTCATCATCTTTCTTTATCAACTCATTTAAAGATTTATTTCCATTAGAATCTAGTGCTTAATATTCTTCATAGAAGAATACTCATGCACTTTAGTTACAAGCTCCCATAAATCCTTTGTGACGAATATGGATTGCATTCTTTTGCTCAAGTAAAAATGATTTGTTCTAGTGAATTTAGGCAACACAATATTGTTTGCTACCATTTGAAAATGAAAAAAAAAACATAATTCAATATAAACACAATTTGTCCCACTTTAACTCGCAACAAAAACACCATGTCCTAAAAAAAAATAAAAAAAATACAAGACTTAACCACTACCCAAATTAAAGTACAAAAATGAGCACACAATTTGTGCCACTTTAAGTCGCAACAAAAACACCATGTCCTAAAATACAAGACTTAACCACCACCCCAAAAAAAACTTTTATTAAAGTACAAAAATGAGCTCATCACTCGCTCAATTACAAGTAAATATCCTTTTTGAGTGAAAAGTGAAATATCCTTTTCAATGAAAGGTCAAAGGTAATGTGACCCTTTTAATGAGGAAATATAAAACACTTCTCGCTTTATTTTACAAATGAAACATAAGCCCTTTTTACAAAGCATCCACTTTCTCACCTTTTTATCCATCCTCTCTTTAAATTGTTAAACGGATTGGCCTATTTTTTTTACATGTCAAAAAAACAAATTCTCTAGTTCACAAAATCACATACTTTGAATATGAATATTCGCTTGCTTTGGTAAACGATACATTAGAGTCGATAACGTGACCACAATTTGCTTCGAGAAATCACTTCAACACTTGAAGCGAGTGACTCACAAAAATGCTTTAAGCTTATTTCTTCTCGGTGATTTTAGTGAGAAACGATTTGCTTTTAACAGATTTATGTTCCACTTTCTTAGGATGGCACGCTCGTTATCTTCTAAACAACAATGGTGGTTATCTTCTAATTCTATACTCTAGTATATTAATCGTCTTTTATTAAATATCCAACATGCACTTTGATGGGAGACCCTGCATTCCTTTGTTTCACGTTTAATTTGTTGACTCTCATTGGCGATGGAGGATGGTAGGCCATGGACACTAGAATAAAGTGGTGTTTTGTCTTCTTGCAACGATTAAGTAGTGATAAAAAAAATGGATCATTATATAAGTTTCCATCTACCTTGGTAATACAAATTGGAGGAATTGGCTTACATGGCTCATTTTAAGGGTAGGTCTCAATTTGGTGATTTAGAGTCTAGAAACTTCTAGAGCCATTTTGAGGCATAAACCAACACGTTTTGGGGTCAAAACTTTGTGAGCTTTTTTCATAGCCTCTCAACAATTGTTCTACACATCAAAAGCTTTCCAATGGTGCAAAAATCACCTCAATTAGAGTTTGTATGTGGAAGTTGTGCATCTTGCAAGTTGACCTACCATGTTGACGACCATGGTACTGAGTGGATGCCATGTGAGCCCCCATTACTCACACTTGTGGGGCTAATCATGTGTGGACTTTCAARAAGATTCCAGAGGGTCCAAAACCTTAACAATAATTTAGGGTTGACACATGCAAAAACCCTAACCCTAACCCTAGACGGTTATCAAACTATGTTAAATATTGGGCCACTAGGAAGAGAAGGGGSTTCCATTATTTTCATATTGTTATCGTTCCATAGTTGAACAGAGCATCCAAGACTAGGATATTGAAGCACAACATAGGAGGTAGAAGAGTTTGTAACAACCATTAAGGCCACGATGTTCATAACAACTCCATATTGAGTGCCCATTTCTTTGTACTTGCATTTCATAATTAAGAAAAAGAGAGCAGAGCATAGGTCTCACCTTCTCATTGGGTTTTCTCCCATATTGAGTTTCCTAGGTTACATATTATGTTCATTTGCGTCAATGGTGTGCTCATTTGCTTGTTTCTATTATTCAATTTCAGTGATTTTCATAATTTTGAGCACTACACTAATAATATTAAATCGAAGATCCAAGGTAATAAATTGCATAATAAAATATTTCAAAATATTGTAAGATCTATTGTAACGAACTATTCCAATAGAACATCCATGCCAAATTACATATCATATTGGTATCAAAGTAGTTTTCCTTTGGGTTTTGTGGAAAGTTGTAGGATCTGGGAATTGACTTAAGAAAGAGGTCTCAAAACCTTAGCCATGGAGGACGAGTCTAATTGTAACAACCCATTGGATGAGACAGAGGAGAGATTTTCGAAGCTAGAAGAACAAGTCGTTGATGTTTCTCACAACATGACCCTCCTCATGGTAGCTCTAGAGAACGAGTTTGGACTTTTAGGGGATGTTGGTGGCTTTAACTCGGAAGTTGGATTGGACAAGAAATCGAGAGATAATGAAGATCCAAAAAAGGAGTTGAAAAAAGAACTAGAGAAAGAGCAAACAAGTTCTAATGTCATTGCTTCTTCACAATCTCTTTTTGAAATGGAAGCGAAAGTGGACATCAAACCTTGCCAAGGTGAGATTGATTGTCTTAAGTTGAATCATTGGGTGCAACAGTTAGAAGTTTATTTCAGTGTCCATAATATAGGAGAAGAGAAAAAAATAGAGCCATGCACTAAACTAGTGGGAAACACACATGAAGACACTTAGGATGAAACATGACCCCCCCCCCCCAATAACTAAGTGGGAGGTGTTATCCCTAAATTTTGCACCAAACTACTATAACACAAAGCTAGGGCTCCTCAATTATTGCATAGGTTTGTTGTTTGGTTGATAGGTGGATCGATTAGGTTGAAAGGTTAAAGGCTTAGTAAAAATCTCTCAATTCAAATAATCAGCAGCACTTCGTGTAGTCAGGGGCATTGATGCAGGTGGATATCGGTGGCCACCCACCTATTCCTACTGGCTCAAAAAAGTTTGTTGGCAACTTACTATTTTTAGCAGTTGTTCGGGTTCTGAACTTTCGGGGCCATTTTGAGGTCCTTAACAAATATTTTTCACAATTGGGAACCTCAATGACATTCAAAGGCTTTGAATGAATCCCTGAAATGAAGCTCATCATTGATACCTTTCCAACGAGCTATTGTACGCCCCAAATGGAGATCGTATGCCAAAGTTATGCCCCCGGGAAGTTGATACACCAAACTACCCAAAACGGGATTCACAAAACTGTTGGCTTTTCATCTTTTGGGGTTAGGGTTTTGGATTTTCTTTATATTAAAAAAGCCTTTAGAGCCTCATTGTAACAATCATCTTCTTGTGAATGAGCATAATCATCACATCTCTTCTTAGAGATAAGTTGCCACAATTCTAGTGAATTTATTTACTTTGTATTCTACAGTTTTGTACATTTCACTCATTAATAGAAATTGAGTATTGTTGTATCTCTGCTATATCTATATTATATTATTGGATATCCAATATATATCTACACATTTATTTATTATATCTTCGCTCTCATTTTGTGTCGAAAATAATCTGGATCAATGGTATCAAAGCAAGTTGCTCTTGATCGCTTTTCAGTGCATGTCCCCGATGAGGTCTGAGTATAGCAAGTTGGGTCTCAAGCTTGTCTCTCTTAAGGACAATCGCTCTCGCACACCCAAGAAGCCCTCCATGGTGGAAGAAAAGAAAAACGACGGAGTAGAAGATTCTATCAATCTGTTGCTTGAGCATGCTCTCACGCGACAAAGGGACAAAATGATGGATAATTTTTTCCACATCCTTCAACGTATGGCAATAAAAATAGGCATGTCTTCATCAAGTGACCACTTTGGAAGCACCTCTCCTTTCACGGTACAAGTTAATTTTGATATTCCTGTATTTGAAGGTCAAATAGATGCGGATGCCATAGAAAAATGGTTGAATCTGCTAGAAGGTTA
>ML839522.1:9784-32441 GCA_009831015.1 Picea engelmannii | reverse complement strand
TAACTACTTCTTGTTGAATCCAAGAAGACACTTTCAGCAGTTACTCAAACTACTATAAGTAGAGGAAGAGGCCCATTTTGAAAGGACTCTTCAAGCATTGTATATTTACAAACTACTTTGAGAATTAATATTGAGAAGCCCTTGGGGCCATTTTGTTAGAGAAAAGAACTCGTGTAGATGGTCACTTGATGTAAACTAATTTCAACAAATTGTATGTTGTTTACATGTGTTGTAAGAATGTTCTTTTGCTTATAGATTATTCTTATAAAAATCAAAATCATTGTTACAACTTTGGTTGCTCTTTCTTATATTTTTTGTCCTGATATGATGAGTTGTTTATTTATGTGATTTCATGACTTAGAATAATCTGGTTATGTTATTTATATGCTTTTGTTGTCTAACTGTGTTCCCTCTTAACATCTACCTAGAAGAGGTTATTTGCAGGGATTAGTTGCATTCATAGCTACTCATTGGTTACCATAGTCGCCCCTAGCTAGGATTGGGTAGATTAGACTGTATTTATGCACTTAGTTAGTTTTCATTTGTGTTTCCATTGCATTCACAACCATCCAATCACCCCTCAAACCTAGTAATGGCAATCGGTCCAGAATTTGGATAGGTCTCCTAAACCAAATGATGCATAGTCTAATTGGGACCATACATCGGGGAGTACCCCTTACTTTTGAAGGGAAATTATACCACATCAATAGAAAGTATGATCTCATATAATTTTTTCATTGTCTTTGGTATTTATCCTCTTTGTGGATCTAGGAATAGAATTTACATACAATCAATAAAGAAGTGATCATAGAAAAGTTTACTTTGGAATTCTAACTCAAGCTACACTTCGATTCTCATAAGTAAGATATGGGTATGGGATATGTTATGATCCAACGCCATAAAAAATGATAAAAATTCAATGGATACAATCCACTTTGAGGGGGGAAACCTCCTTTTACAATATATCCAATTCAGAATACAATATGAGATGAGATAAGATCATCCTAAGATCGAGTCTCCTTGGTATATATATTGGTACAATTATAATGAAAGGGTACAATGAAGGGTTCTAGACGACATACCATTATAACACTAAAAATGTAATAATTCAATATCTAGGGCTTAATAAGAGGTTTTACACATAACATGGAGCTTTGTTTAGGTATTATCATGCCCCTTCCCTCCAAATAAGAGTTGTCCTCAATACTTGACTAACTATGGGTGCTTCTGCATGAAGAATTCATTTTCCCATGTTGCCTCTTCCACTAGTAGGTTATTCCATTTGACGAGGTGGTCTGTAATTGCTTGATTTCTCAATTGCTTAATCCTTGTTTCAAGGACTATTTCTAGTTCTAGAATGATTTTCCCCTTCTTCATTACTCTCTGGTAAAATAGTTTGGACTGGGGTCTTGTTGTCGATTACCTTCTTTAAGCAAGAAACATGGAATATTGGATGTACACGTGAAGATGGAGGCAACTCTAATTTGTAAGCCATACTTCCAATCCTTTGAAAAACCTTATAGGGGCCATAATATTTGGGTCCTAATTTATTGTCCTTCTTTTGTTGCTTGAGGGACATTTGTTTATATGGTTGTAGCCTCAAAAATACCCAATCCCCCACTTCAAATTCCCTTTCACTGTGATGTTGATATGCTTGGTGTTTCATCCTATTTTGTGCCATAACCAAGTTGTCTTTCAATAGTTTCAGAACCTCTCATTGGCTCCCTATGTGGTCCTCCACTACTTGAACCTTTGTATTCCCTTTCAAGGGTGATGTAATGGATGGAGGATGATATCCATAAAGTGCCAAAAACATGGACATTTTTTATGAAGTATGAAATGATGTGTTGTACCACCATTCCACCAAAGGCAACCACTTGACCCATTGTGTTTGTTTATCGGATGCAAAGCAACGAATATATCATTCTAGAAATTTATTCACAATCTCATTTTGCCTAGAAAAAAAGTTATAATGAAAAATCTAAGATGACTCAGTTGGAGAAGAAAAACCCTAAGATTGATCCTCTAATACTAAATGTTTTGATCCAACGCCTTAAAAAATGATAAAAAGTCAATGAATACATTCCACTTCAAGGGGGAAACCTCCTTTTACAATATATCCAATTCAAAATACAATATGAGATGAGATAAGATCATCCTAACACTAGGTCTCCTTGGTATATATGGAGACAAATGGTACAATTATAATGAAAGTGTACAATGAAGGGTTCTAGCCGACATACAATTATAACACTTTAAATGTAATAATTCAACATATAGGGATTAATAAGGGGTTTTTCACATAACATGGGGCTTTGTCTAGATATTGTCATGATATAGTGGTATCAAAACTTAGTTTCAACACTAAGGACTTTAGGGTAACAACAAACCCAAGATTTAGCAAACTCGATATCATGAAATGTTGTTACTAAGTAACAAAACTAGAGTTCAATAAATCACAAAAAAAATCGCTATGCAATCTTATTGTTCAGTCTATTGAAAAAGCATGTTTTTTTGTTTGACAAGGAAATTGCCAATATGGATGACTCCATAAATGCCTACAATGATAAAAAAAAATTAGAAATTCGTGAAGAAATTGTGAATGTTGGTAACGCTAAAACAAAGTTCAATGGGCTTAAAATCCATGAAGGATCTTTGAATCTAGTCGAAACTATGAGGATCTTGAAGTCAAACAATGGAAGTTTGATCTAATCACGTGAGAAAAAGATTTATCTTAATGCACAGTTGCTTCAAAGTATAACAAAAATACAAAATAAACTAAAGCAAAGCTCCCATAAAACTAATGGGAGTAAAGGTAGTTGAAGGGGAATTCTCATAGGAGATCCCATTATTCACAAGGATTCTCTTCTAGTGAAACTAAATTTTATCTTGGTAATCTTCAATCTTCTCTAGGTATCCATAGAAGAAAGAGGCACCACAAAGACAACTTAAATGAAGAGTTTCACAAAGTGAAACGACCTACCTTTTATTGTGAAACAAAATCTAGACAATGATCTAACGCATGGGTCTTGGATATAAGAAAATACTCCATGCTTCATTACTACTCTAAGAACATGAAAACCAAAGTTTTCATTTGTAATCTAACATGAAGGCATATTTATGGTGGGAGTTGTACAATAAAGAGGAGAAATTGAATGAAAGGAGAATTGAGTGGAAGCAATTCAAGAGGTATTTTAAGCATAAATATATTTCTAAGAAATTTTACCTGAGAAAATTCCATAAATTACAAGAACTCGAGCAAGGACAAACGTCCGTTGGTGAATTGGAAAGGAATTCCATATAATAATTGAAGTATGTAAAGTTTGTTAAAGACGAGAAGTTGAAGATAAGCTACCTTTTATGTACCCTAAACCTTGAATATAGGGACAAGGTTGAAATGAAATCACCTTGGACCCTAGAGGAAACATTTATGAAGGTCAAACATGTTGAAGTATGGGAAAAGTTAAAGCAATAGCTTTAGAATCCTTCGAAGGATAAACAAAGGAAAATGTTTGACCATGGAAAGAAAGGATTCAAACCACCTATTGTTTTAGGATCTGAAAACTGATTGTAAAAGGCTATAAATGCCTAGCTTTTCTAAGAGTCTTGGGGGGGTTTCAATCCTGGATACATTTGGGCTATTATACTAAGACTTCTTATTTTGATAATAAAATCACAGTCCTCTTTTGTTTTCAATGTCAGATTCTTTCATATATTTCATTAATCCGCACTTTATTTCAGTTTAGCTCAGCTTCTAAGAACTATCATCTTCTTATGAAGCTCATGAACTTGAATTAAATAACTTTTTGCTATCTTGTATGACCCTACACGTTGTTTTATTTGGTTATCTAGACTAGTTTTCTTCATCCCCTATTTAACTTTGTTGTCTGATTATTAATTTCTAAAAGCACAGTCTTATTTGAATGCATGATAAGTTGTCCTTTTATTAATCCTTCCCAGTTACCCATTGATCCACATACTTTGATTATAAATTTCTTAAGTTACCAAACATTCTTAGCCTACAACCCTACGGAGTTTCTTGGAGTGATAACAAATTGGCGTTGTTGCTGGGGAGAGGAGATCAAAGCTCAGCTTCCCTGGGAGATGAAATAGATCTGATCTTTGATGATAGACAAAGGTTGGACACTACATTGGTTGTAATCATCTATCTGGCGACTCCACTGTTCTGAAATCCATTGGCGACCCCATTGGTATGAAATGAACAAGATCTTAGCAAAGAGGTATGCATTCTATGATTTTTCAAGTATTTATGGTTTCCCTAATCCAGTACCTAGCAGAGATGAATGGGAACATAGCCTTCCCATATTTCGAGGAGAAGAATGGGGAAGTGTCTGCTGAACACTTATCCGACTCTTCTTTTTCTCATCAGAGGGAATTGCTCGTGAATGGTGTCGGTCTCTTCCTAATGCAAGTGTTAGTTCTTTGATAGATTTCCATTCAGCCTTCAATTCCTTTTGTAAAGAGATATATTCAGCTGACCTTCTCTATCCTGAATGTTGTCATGATTTCAATTTGTTGAATAAGGAATCAGATAGTTATGTGAAATATGCTACAGCAGGAGATGCTTCTCATCATGACCAAGATATTCATGATCTACAGGATGATGGACATAGTATAGATGCTTTAAAAAGTATACCAAATTCATCCACTATCTTAGATTGTTATCAAGATCATATTGCCTCCTTTGAAAAATTGAAAAGTGATGAGCAGATTTTTAAATCATCATATGATAGTTTTGAATCTACATCAGATCCTCAAGGTATCCTTCAGCTTTCAGATTTGCAGACAAAATTGGTTTGCAGCAGACATGAAGAGGAAGATGACAAGCAGAAGGGTCTAGATCTCAAGCAGCCTACATTCAACAGTGAGATTAGTAAAAGCAGCCTTCAACATCTTTTCAATTTACAATTGGATCAGCAGTCCAAAGAGGTATTTCTTTGTGAATTTGATGACCCTTTTGCTGACTATTTGGAGTCTATGAGCAACATAAATCCAAAAATATTTCTGTCAGATGAAGGTCAGTCTTGTCATCTTTTCAAATTGCATTACCACAATCTATGGTTTCTTTTATCTTTTGGGAAAAGATCAAACATGATATTAGCAATTCAATTACTTTCTTGGCTGCTTTGGAAATTTAGTTTTACTTGATCAATCTGCCTCTACTGGTTAGTGTAGGGATTGATAGAAGAATAAGCTCTTTCTTTGAGCAAGTAGATTACTTGCAGTTTTCTTAATTAGGCAAAGAGACTCCATTTTCACGCTTAATCGCTCGATCTGGATCATCCCTCCATGTTGTGGTTACTCAGTTAGCCTCAAAGTCATCCATCAATCTCTCAGGTGTTTGTTGCAGATTCATAGAAATTTGATTTTTTCCCAAGGCAGTTTTTCTGGGTTTTCACCAGCTTATTGGTTTTGAAATCTGCTAGTTAGATGTTGAAATCTTTCCTTTTCACCAGCTAAAGGGGCGGATTCAAGGAAAATTAGCTGGTGAAACCTGTTACATGGCAGCAAAGTTGTATTTTTGCCCAGATTTGACGTTTTCCCAACGAAACCTTTCGAGGATGGTTTCTAAAGATGCAGAAAACCTTGGAGAGCAGTCACAAAGGTTAGAAGGTTTTGAGATCTGGTTCATCTAGATGCACAATAAATATGAGATTGTATGGAGGGTGTACTACTAATATCTATTCCTGGTGGCATTAAATGGACAAAGATCATATTGATCAGAACATGTACCTCCCTGACAATGTTCTTTCCATGTGAAATGGGTTCCATGCCTGTCAAAAGCTCAAGAAGAACCACGCCAAAACTACATACATCGCTCTTATCAGTCAGTCGTTGATACATGATCTGGAGCTCAACCTTCCATATCTGGAAATGAAACAAGCTTTGAGAGTCTGAAATCTACAACCCTTGCATTGAATTTATCATCTAGTAGGATGTTGCTTGCCTTTATGTCACGGTGGAAGATGGGAGGATTAGCCTCGCTGTGGAGATACAAAATGCCTCTCGCTGATCCCAGAGCAATGCGAATATGTAGGGAAAAATCTAGGGGTTTCAATTGGAATTTTCATGTCAATGATAAGATATTTCTTTCATCCTTGACATACATTTGACACTGAAGCATGCTCATGGAAAAATGTATAATATATGAACAGAGGAATGGTGGAAAAACATTACCAGAGAGATGATCCCATACTGTTTTGTTTCTCATGTATTCATAAAACAACATATGCACGTAGCTCAATTCACAAATCAATTCCTGAGTCAAGCCATAGTTTAAGCCACGGGTTATGGAAACCAAGTGCGCCCATTTCAATATTCAGATTGTTCGCAGAGATCAAAGTCTTGCGCCTAGTTTCAAATCTGTAATTCATCAAATGTTGTGGGTACGCTTCCATCACCACGGTCTGATCACACTGCTACAGTACACGCAAATCGGTATCTTTTGATTTTTGGTGGCAGCTCTCATTCCACCTGTTTCAATGATCTTCATGTCCTTGACTTGCAGAGTATGGAATGGTCACGGCCAAAAATGCAAGGCACTTTTCCCACCCCCCGAGCTGGGCATGCAGGTGTCACGATTGGTGAAAATTGGTATATTGTAGGTGGTGGTGATAACAAGAGTTTGATGATCGTTGAAAATGCTACCAGGTCAATACTATCATACGCCACTTTCTAAGGAATGATGGAGTATTCATTTGAAAAATTCCTTCATCTCAGCAGATCAAAGATTGTGCCCTCTATTTCAGTGATTGTTTTTTTATTTTTAGGGATAGTTTGTTAGTTTTAGATCTCACAATTACCGGAAATGGAAAAGAGCGCGCACGTGAAGAGGATCGAGCCTTATGGACAGCAGAAAAGGAGATTGTTGTAGCTTTTAGTATCGCTACACATATCTTGTTTCATAGCGCCAGTAGAAGTGCGCCCAGCAGTCTTCTGTGCAGTAATTCGGTCCACACAATAGTTATTGACTCAGCAAGCTGGAGCTTCACTTGATCAACTTGCCACACAGCTGAAAGGTGAGGAAATTGTAATGGATGCATCGACACGTAGGGAAATTTAATCCGCTGCCATACGAAATGGAATTATGATGCAAAATTTGGGTGTATTGTTGTTGGAGAAGCACATTGAAGAATATTGATGAAGATTCCCTCACAGCTTCAGGACATGCGGTGGATGAAACTTCAATGAAAATTTGGATAAAATGACTGCAATATTGTCAGAAATGCACAATCCATCTACTTCTAATTCAGCCTTTGGACCATCCTTGGTCAATGATAAGGAGGAAAATATTGGGCAGTTTCTTTACCTGGAAGGAATTGAGTATTTGATGTGCAAAACTTGAGCTCAGCATCCAAAGAGATTTTGTTGCTGCTGTATTGATGCACGATCCAGAAAAGGTGAAGTTCTTATTTGAAGGTGAATGTGCTGTCAGAAAGGTCTTAGGTGCAGTGCCACATTATCTTGGATTAAATGACCCCTGGTGTGTCAGTGCTTATTCTGGCGGACTATGAGTGGCATCCCTTCAGGCAGCTGCTGCCATGGCAGATGAAGTTGGTGATAAAGCTTCTGGAGAACATTTTCGAGCTAAATTTTAGAAGGCAAAAACCGTGTATGATAAGCTGTGGAATGGCTCATACTTCAACTATGATAGCAGTAACAGTAGTTTAAAATTTCCAGTTGGGCATTTGGTTAGAAATTCCACATTTCTAGGATATATCTGGCACGTGATATCTTTGAGTCTCGAAAGCAACAAATTGAAGATAAATTTAAATCCTTAAGATGCTTGTGATATAATTTGTTCAAGATTGAGGGAACAATATGCAGATTTTAATTTAGCTAAGAACAAATGTCATTCTCACTCCAAGCCTCATGTTTCTGCTGCTGACAAGGGGCGAAGTCACCACCCTCTGGATCTGAATATGCTGAAGGGACACGATGATGCAGTCACATGGTTTTGTTTCACATCAGATGACAGAAGTTTGGCAACAGCTTGTGCAGACAGGGTAGTGAGTATCTTCAAACTCGATGATGCTTCAAGCAAAAGCTTCAAGTTTTTACGAATCAACATGCCATATGTTTCACATCAAGCTGGAAGATATCCACTGTTAATACCTAAATCAAAGCATAAATGTGTTAGCCACTGAGCACAGAACTTTCACCAGCGCAGAAGGCAGAATTATAACCAGTTAGCTGATGAAAAGCAGGGCTTTCACCAACTAACTAGCATATCATAAGGCGAATTAGCTGGTGAAACCTGAGATGGCCAAATTTGGTGAAATTTTGCCCAGATTGAAATTTTTCTTAACCAAACATCCTGAAAATAGTTTATAAAGATGCATATTGAATTTACACATCAAATTCAAGATCCGGATTTGATAAAAAAGATGTTTGAAGAGGTGCCAAAGTCAGATTAGACACCTATTTTTGGGGCACAAAATCAGTTGTTTTTTCCAAAGATAGCAAATTTGATTCTATCATGATCAAAGCACATCTACGAGCCTTGGAAGGCTATCTACACACATCAGAGGATCTAAAATGCTTTGTATCTAAAGCTACTAGAAAACGAAAAGTCAAAGACCTCAAGCTACCTGCAATACTCTCATTTCAAGCTTGAAGTTACCCTGGAATTTTCAAAATCATGGTTACATATCTCACCATCCTGTCTATGTTCAACACTTTTCTTCTTAATGAAGATATTGCCACAACAGATGCCACGTCAAGGTGCAAACAATATTCCCAGGGGAGTTTGAAGCAGACATGCTACAGATAAAGAAGATTGGGAAAGACAATAACAAACTTTGGAAAATAGCCAGATGATAAATTGTAAAGGTTGAATGACTCCATGCCCAATACTAAAGGTACAAGTTCTACCAGGTTATTGGAGACCTCACAGGGAGGTCTCCATCCTAGTTGGAGCCAGATGTTAGCAATCAAAAATGCACTGGCATTTTTTAAAGAATGATGCCTAATATTGTAGGGGAAATTTGACTAGCTTCCCGGGATCCAAATGTAGATTTGAAAGCACCATTGGAAAGATTAGGATTTGTAGATGTCGATCGACTATTCAAGCATGCAAAACGGACTCTCCATGGCTGAGAAATTTGATTTTAAAAAAATCTGCGCTTTCACCAGCTAACCCGTCTTGAATTTTGCTACTTAGCTGGTGAAAGCTCTGCCTTTCACCAACTAGGGAGTGGATTTTCGAGTAAATTAGCTGGTGAAATCCTGTCACGGCCAGAAAAACCGAATTCTTACTCAGATTCGAGATTTTCGAGTTGGATTGGTATGAAATCTTCTTCAATAAGTTGGTTATGAATTATCAAATCAAAATCTAAAGGCCATTCTTATAGATGAAAGTCAAAAGGGAATTTTTTGACTAGATTTGGTCGTTTTCAAGGGAAAAATGATAGGGATCAAATGACACTTCACCAAATTCGAATTTTATCTTTGGAGGACCAAATCAAATAGCCTTGGGAGGCTAAAACTGCACTTCATCAGCAATCTATTACTCTTAGATATGGATTGACCTCATCTTGAGGATCTCTCCTTATCTTTTGTAAATCAATTTTGACTTTCTATTTTTAGAATGTCAGATCCATTGTTTTAGGATCTGAAAACTAATTGTAAAAGGCTATAAATGCCTATCTTTTCTAAGAGTCTTGGGGGGGGTTCAATCCTAGATACATTTGGGCTATTATACTAAGACTTCTTATTTTGATAATAGAATCACAGTCCTCTTTTGTTTTCAATGTCAGATTCTTTCATATATTTCATTAATCCGCACTTTATTTCAGTTTAGCTCAGCTTCTAAGAACTGTCATCTTCTTATGAAGCTCATGAACTTGAATTAAAGAACTTCTTGTTGTCTTGTATGACCCTGCGTGTTGTTGTATTTGGTTATCTAGACTAGTTTTCTTCATCCCCTATTTAACTTTGTTGTCTAATTATTGATTTCTAAAGAACTGTCTTATTTGAATGCATGATAAGTTGTCCTTTTATTAATCCTTCCCAGTTATCCCATTGATCCACATACTTTGATTATAAATTTCTTAAGTTACCAAGCATTCTTAGCCTACAACCCTAAGGAGTTTCTTGGAGTGATAACACCAAGTATTCAACTTTTGCATCAATACAAGCACCAATACTCCATGGAACATCAAGAATACAATAATTGATTTTTTTTCCAAGTAAGGCATCACACTAAGATCAACACTCATCAAGCTAGGCTCTCCATTTCTTTCCCTAAACTCCATGCATCACATAAAAATAAGGCTACAAAATCATCCAAATAATTAGCTCTTTTCTTTGTGTTTTATACTAAGGTTGGAACCCTAGCATGCCATAATACAAATCATCCTAACCTCCACCATCGTGTTCTTCTCTAGGGTTTACTTGCATATCATAAACCATAGCATCTCACAAGAGAAATATCTCTAAGAACATTCAATATGCATCTCTCTCTTCATTTCATTCTCGTAGGGTTTACTAACTAACCTTAGCATCTTGATCCCTACAAGACATCTCCATGATAATTAAAAAGACAAAATAGAATACAATGATCTGTAACAACAAAATCTCTCTCCTCCATATAGGGGGGATAACATAAAACAAGTAACTCACAAGTCAAACCCACATGGAATACTCTACAATACAAGAATATAGAAGTGTCATACTAGGGTTTATCCAACCACCAAGATGAAACACCCTCCAAGTATGATTCTCATATATCTCAATGCCCATCCTCTAGGATAGTTCACTCTCCAACAAGATGTTAGTCCAACACTTCTCTTCCATAATGGTATCTAAGTGTCCTCATGAAAGTTTTTCCTCCTCTAACTATGTGCCACATGTCCTCTCATGTGCCTAATGTTCCTCTCATCTATGCCAATACGATTACCATGCTCCAATGTTTCTCCTCAACGTATGTGTTCGAGCCCACATCCCACTTTCGTGAAGTGTGATCCTCAACCCAAGACTCAAGTCAAGTTTCCAACCTCCAAGGTGTATATCACATGGTCCCAATCTCATAGGGAGAAGTTTCCAATGCTTCTCCTCCTAGGTAGGTTTCACATCTAATCAAGAAACTCACTCCCTACATTGTTTGCACCTAATTGGTTAGTCAGCATGTCCATTAGAATAACAACATCCTAGGTAAGAGTTCCATGGTAGCACTCCAACTAAGGTCAATCATCCACCCAAACTAATCCATCCATATGTCCATGAAGCATCACCAAGAGACTAGCACTAGGTGAAAATGATTTTGGACTAACTATTAGAAAAACAGGATCGCAGAGCAATAAAATAAAAACAAATGTGGAAATAAAACACAGAAGATACACAATACAATAGAGACACAGATATGTGTGGTTCACCCAGTGTGGGATACGTCCACCAAAGAAATTGCCAGGTCCTTCCTTTATTATTATCCAACAAGTGAAGGGATACAACCTACAGCACACCTATTGTAACTTCCTCTTCTTTTTCTCACAGTCTCCTCACTCAAAATACAATATTCATGATGATACATAGCTGCAATAAATTTCCCTCATAAAAGAGGGTTTCCTTGTAGGGAAAAAAACCCTAACATAACTTCTACCGTCAAACCTGCGACCTTATAATGAACGGTCCATATTTACTATGAAATTACAATATACATTTACAAGGCCATTTTTCCTTCGGGGGCTTCACCCCCGAACCCCCACAGGGGGGTAAACCCCCGCGTGGAGGACTGTACATTATTATGGGGTGTAAAGTATTCATGGGGTATAAACATGGTTGAAAACAAATACCTCTAAATCAGGAAGATAATCACGCTCCATAACCAACAATCTCCCACTTGGAGACTAATCTCAACAACTCCACCGTTGTTGTATTTGTTGGACTATGATCCTTCTTGGACCTAGAAAATTTCTCATCTTCACCTTCATGCTTGAATACCAACCGAAACTGAGTAGCAACTCAGTTTCTCCCTAGTTACTCCCTTTGTTAACATGTTTGTAGGATTTTGGCTAGTGTGTATATTTCCCAACTTCAAATGTCCATCTTCCAAGATGGATCGTATGAAATGGTAGCTAAGTTGTATATGCTTAGTCTTCGAATTTAAGGTTGATTTGTTTGCAAGATGAATGTCACTCTCACTATCACAGTACAACCTGCTATTCTCCTGCTTCTTTCCCAATTCCTCCATAAACCTTTGTAACCAAATCATTTCTTTATAGCAACATCCTATGCTTTTGTTGTTGAAAGTGAAACAACCTTTTGTTGTTTCGAAATCCAACTTAATAGTGTTCCACCTATAGTAAAAACATACCATGTGGTGCTCCTCCTGCTATCTTTATCACTTTCCATATCTGAATCAACATATCCCTGTTGAATTGTGTATGAACCTCCAAAACATAATGCATGAGTAGCAGTACCTCTCAAATACCTGAGAATCCACTTTATTTCCTCCCAATGTTCTTTACCTGGATTGTTCGTATACCTGCTCAAAACTCCCACTACATGTGCAATATATGGTCTTGTGTGTAAATGTGTTGAACCTGCACAGGATAGATTTATCTAGAAAATACTATACACATTTGCATAGAGAAATTGAGAAAGAAGAATCAAGATAGAAAGAATGGAAGAATTATCATTAACAGTATTCCACACATAAAGAGTGAATAATTTACAATGGATATAGGCTACATAAGTAACTAATGATCCATAGTGGTGTTCTAGAGTGATCTTGACACACACCAGTAGTTACGGGAGTGAACTTCCACCTAGTCTAGTCTCTCAGGCAGTTTCGAGAGTGAAATTCCACCTAGCTGAGTTAACTAGTCAACTAGTCTTGAGTTAACTGACTGAACAAAGAGTAGTGAGTTGGTGATGATCCCAATGTTGCATGGTGACAAAACCAATGCAACATCTAAACTCAACTCAACTAGTCAAACTGAAGTGTCAACTGAAAGAGAATATTCTCCCCTAAAATATAGGAGACTGGATAATGACTAATTATGACTAATAAACAAGGAATAACCTTGGGAAAAATAAATCCTAGGTGTGTTGAAGTAACTCCAACATTGTGAAAACCATCACATACATCAAGTTTCCAACTGTTGATGAATAAGGGACCTTAGACATGTATTCTATCTCCTCCTATGTCTTGGGACACATTTCCTTAGTTAATTTGAAATGGATGGCCAAAGGTGTACTAACTAGTTTTCCATTCTTCATTCTAAATCTCTCCAACACCTTCTCTATGTATCCACCCTGAGAAAATGTCAATTTGTGATTTTTCCTGTCTCTTGTTATTCTCATACCAAGGATTTTCTTTGCAGCACCCAAATCCTTCATTGCAAACGAATTATCTAATTTATTCTTGAGCACATTTATATCCAACATATTAGACCCTGCAACAAGCATGTCATCTACATACAATAGCAAGATAATATAGCTTCCATTTTGTAGTCATTTAAAATCAACACAGTGATCACAATGACATCTATTATAACCTTGTTCTATCATAAACCCGTCAAACTTCAAATACCACTGCCTTGGAGATTGATTTAGGCCATACAAGCTCTTCTTCAACATGCATACCAAATTCTCCTTCCCTTTGACCTCATACCCCTATGGTTGTTGCATATAAATCTCTTCCTCCAAATCCCCATGGAGAAAAGTTGTTTTTACATTTAATTGTTCAAGATGCAATCTTCTATTGCCACAAGACTTAAAATACTCCTAATTGAAGTCATTTTAACAATAGGAGAAAATGTTTCATCAACATCTATACCTTTCTTTTGTGCAAACCCCTTTACAACAAGTCTAACCTTGTATCGTTTTTTTCTTCCATATTCTTCCTTCAACTTGTAAACCCATATTCTGCAATGCTCTTTTTCCTATAGGCAACTAAACCAAGTCCCAAGTCTGGTTATTTACCAAGGAATCCATTTCCTCTTTCATGTTTTGCTCCCACTTATTTTGGTGTATACCTTCATTGCATCTTCATAATATTTTGGTTCACCAGAATCAGTCAACAATAAATAATACAGTGAAGGAGAGTATCGTTCAGGGGTCTACTTAACTTGGTAGATCTTCTAACAACACTTGCAGGAGTTTGAGGTACATGTTGCTCCTATTGTTGTACATTTTGATTTTCTGGTACATTTGGAATTTGTTTTCCAGTGATCTCATTAAGCATTGTGTATTCAAGTTTTTCTTTTTCTTGTTTCTTTCCCTGCAATTGATATTTGTACATGACCTTCTCATTGAATATGACATCTCTACTCCTAATGATTTTGTTATTTTCATAATCCCATACGCTATAACCAAAATCATTAACACGGTATCCAATAAAGGTACACTTCTTGGATTTTTCCTCAAGATTTGTTCTATTTTCTTTAACAATATGGACAAATGCTTCACAACCGAAAGTCTTCAAAAAATAATAGTTTACCTTTTTACCTGTCCATTCCTTATCTAGAATTCCACCATCCAAAGACCTTGAAGGTCCTTTGTTTATTAAGTAAACATAAGTATTTACAACATCTGCCCAGAACTGCAAGGGCAAACCAGCATGCAATCTCATACTCCTTGCACACTCCATGATTGTCATGTTCATCCTTTCTGACACACCATTTTCTTGTGGTGTTCCTGGAACTTTCTTCTCTCTACGAATCTCATGGTATGAACAGTAATCATCAAACTCCTTGTTGAAATATTCACATCCATTGTCTGATTTGAGACACTTCAACCTTTTTCCTGTCTCATTCTCAACCAAAGCTTTTCATTTCTTAAAAGTATCAAAAACATCATATTTTTGTCGAATGCAATAAACCCATTTTTTTCTATCTGAATCATAAATAAAAGTAACATAATAACGAGAGACACCAAGAGATGATACCTGAGATGCTCCCCATACATATGTATGCACAAGCTCTAACTTTTCACTCTTCTTTTCTTTTCCGACTCTGATAAATCTGACTCTCTTTTGTTTTCCATAAACACAATGCTCACAGAAATCCAAATCAATTTGTTTAAGATATGGTAAAAAAAAAATTCTAAAGTATCTGCATCCCCTTCTCACTCGTGTTTCTAGGCCTATGATACCACAGTGTTGTATCCACTCTTGTAGAATATAAAGAGATAGAAGATTCAGTATTACCAGTACATAAATACTATGTACCTACCTTCTCTTATTTTGCTATAACCAGTGATCCTTCGGTGACCTTCCACACCTTATCTGTAAATATGGATATACGGCCTTCACTTGCCAACTGCCCTGTTGAAATCAGATTTTTCCATAGATCTGGAACATGTCTTACCTCTTTCAAAAACCATTGGTTTCCATTCCTTTTCTTTATTTTTACCTTTCCCATTCCAACAATTTAGCATGGTGCATCATCACCCAAATGAACCTGTCCAAAATCACCTTGAACATAATCTAGAAAATGTTTCCTATGGGGTGTGGCATGAAATGAAGCCCCTGAATCTACTACCCAAGATTCAAAAATGTTATCTACAGAAAGAATCAAAGAATCTCGTAACACATCACCTATTACATTTGATTCCTGATTTTTCTCCTATTGTCCATCTCTTTGTTTCTTTGGAGCTATGCAGTCTTTCTTCGGATGTCCTTTCTTCCCATAATTCTAGCACTCTATCTTTCCAAGTCTGTATTTGGATCTTCCCTTCCAAGAATTCCTGCGGTTCCCTGAGCCCTTTCCTCTATCATTTTGTCTTCCCATGTTCTCCATGTTCAATGCATTACCTGATGTCTCACCTATTTTTTTCCGTCGCATTTACTCGCTAAGTATAACACCAACAACATCATCAAATTTTAAAGTGTCTGAACATGAGACAGAGTTACTTACATCCATTACCAAGTTGTTCCAGCTTTCTGGCAATGAGCACAAGATTAGAAGAGCCCTCACCTCATCATCAAAGTCCACTTTTACAGAACTTAGTTGATTAGTAACGTATTAAATTTATTTAAATGATCTACAACAGACCCACCTTCTAACATCTTCATATTAAATAATCTCTTAATTAGAAATATTTTATTGGACGTCGAGGGTTCTTCATATAATTTATCCAATGCATCCATCATCTCCTTCGTTGTCTTTTCTTTCGAAATATTCAAAGCCACCGATGCTGCCAGGCTCAGTCGTATCGTTCTTAGTGCCTTTCTGGAAAGAACCTCCCATTCCTCGTCCTTCATGGTCGTCGACTTCTTTGATATTCCACCCAATGGTAGGAATAGATCCTTCTGATATAAATAATCGTCCATATTTATTTTCAAAACTGTTATTTTTGGTCGTTAAATTTCTCGACCCTAAACTTTTCATCTTCCACCATTGCTCCAACAAGGAACCCTCTTTTCCTATGAGTTACCTTTCGCTCTAATACCTATTGTTAGAAAAACAAGATCGTGGAGCAATAAAATAAAAACAAATATGTAAATCAAACACATAAGATACACAATATAATAGAGACACAGATATACATGGTTCACCCAGTGTGGGCTACGTCCACTAGAGAAATTTCCAGGTCCTTCCTTTATTATTATCCAGCAAATGAAGGGATACAACTTACAGCAAACCTGTTGTAACTTCCTCTTCTTTCTCTCACAGTCTTCTCACTCAAAATACAATATTCACGATGATACATAGCCACAATACATTTCCTTCGTAAAAGAGGGTTTCCTTCTAGGCAAAAAAACCCTAACATAACTTCTACCGTCAGATCTGTGACCTTATAATGAACGGTCCAGATTTACTATGAAATTACAATATACATTTACAAGGCAATTTTTCCTTCGGGGGCTTCTGCCCCGAACCCCCACCAGGGGCCCGCTTTCCCCCGAACCCCCACTAGGGGCCCGCTTGCCCCTGGACCCCGTAGGGGGGTAACCCCCCCTACACTCCCTTGCATGGAGGAATGTACATTCTTCTGGGGTGTAAAGTATTCATGGGGTATAAACATGGCTAAAAAACAAAGACCTCTGAATCAGGAAGATAATCAGGCTCCACAACTAACACTAACCTTGGAAGATAACATGTGTAACATCTCACTTTTGCGCGCACTTGATGTCACTTATTATTTGAGGACACTTGCGTGCAAGTGATCCAGTTCATTATATGATTGTTTGCTTCGCTTATGGATTCTAATGTTGAGATTGTGGATTGTGATGTTATGATTATGATATGATGTATAGACATGTGCTATTGATTGGTTACTCCTGAGTGTGCAGGACTCTTGACAGATTAAGGATGTTGATGGCATCGATGGACCTCCTTGGACTCTGGATCGAGTGAGGGAGTGGACTGTATATGGTTTGGGTATTTTTTTTATTCATATGCGATCTATGATCGGGTATATTATGATGTTGTTTATGGATCGTTGACATGTTTCGTTGATGGATGCAAGATGACGATTGCTTTCTAACAATATCACATTAGGAGTAAAGGGACCATGCACAAAAAACAGAGATATTGAGGGAGAGGTGTGGCAGTAGCCCTGCCACAACCTAACAACACTCCCTTTGTGGCTCAAACTGTAGGTTAACGATTACCTATTTCGATATATCCATGGTTTCATGAGGGCATACTGAGATAGTCGCTCACGAAGATTCTAAGGGGTGCACAATAATGCAGGGTTCTTATTCCTTAGAGGCCCTTTGTCTCCCACAAGGTCGCCTAATGGAGTATTGACTCCAAGGGTTGGACAACTACCAAAATCATTCAAAAGGCAAGTGTCATCCTTGGAGCACGTAGTGTGTCTTGAAGGGCATGTCGCATAAATGAAACATGAATAAAGGCGAGTGGCACCCTTGGAGCACGTAGTGCGTCCTGAAGGGCAAGTCGTGATTTTCTTTAACATTGGTGAGTCAATGAACCTAGGTGCCTAGAAAACAATATTTTATTTTGACGTGGTCAACCTTAAAATAAATGTTGTATGAGTAAAGCATATTAATTATAAAAAAATTCCCTTAAAATTTTCTAAGCCTAGTTGAAATTAAAGCCTAGGTCTAAGTAGGATATCAGGACTAAAAATTAATTAAGCAGTTAAGAAAGGGGGGAATGAAGAAAAATCAAATTTACAATTTAAAGGAGAAGTAAATTATCTAAAAATGAATTATTGATATGTGCAAAGACATGCTAATTTGGAACTTAGATAGAAAAGGGAAATTAAATGCAAAAGGAATGTGGAACAGAGAAAGGAATCTAATCTAGAGAACTTTCATAAATAAAACTCAACTAAGCTTTAAGAAAGGCATCAGACATTAAGGGAAATTGAGGGAACAAAGGGACATCAAGGAGTGTTTTTAGGAACGTTTTTAGGTGGGTGAGGGAAATTGAAAAATTAATTTAATTAATTAAATGAATTTCTGGTGCAACTAAGGGATTGGGTGACAAGTGTACGAGGGATAATTTTTCCTAATAAAAAATTAATAAAACAAATTTAACGTGCAATTGGAAAGTGTCATAAAGAAGAACTCTATAAAATTAATGTGGAAGATGAGGAAAGGATCATGACTAGTATGTGTAAGGTTTTGCAGTCGGATTTTTCTTGTGGGAGTTGGGACACCCAGCTCGAATAGAGAGTGGTAGCTCGACCTTGTGAGGCGAGATGGGAGTTAGATTTTTCTTTGGTCTTGTGTGCGTGGCCCCTTTGTGGCTCAGGGGGCTAAGGGGGAAGAAGAGTACCCCTAGTGTTTGTAGGTTTTAAACCTGCGAAGTAAAGCAATGCATATAGATTCTTAAGCAATACAGAAATTAATCAATGGCTCATCCACAGAGTACACAGAGATTTTTACCGGAAACCCTCAACCGGGAAAACCTTTCTTATTTTCATTATATCGAATTTCACCATTCGCCATACAATATATACAATGTTGTTAGGTATGTCATAGATACCAAAACCCTAATCCCTTAATCCAGGATTAATTTACAAATCAGCTAAAAATAGCAAAAACCGCCCAAAAAAAAAAATTCGGGGCGGGGCATACCTGCCCCCCCTGGGACCCCCCTAGGAAAGTGCCCGACGCACACGGCAGAGCCCTATGTGAAGGGATCGTCAGACGCAGTTGTCGTATCTGACGCACCCACACACACACACATGCAAAGAATATAACACACACCCAACAGTGTTGGCTGGGAGGTACCGGTGAAGTCTCAACGGTTAGCAAGTGGGGAGCTGGACGAAGCGCAAGCGCGAGAGATCACCTTCGAGTTCGAGTCTTCGTTTCTGGTATTTATGTTACGATTGTAAAATTTGTTGAGATTTTAATGTGTACTGTAGTCTTTTAAATTTTGTATGGATCCTAAATCATTTTCGATGATCATCATTAACTCTAGAGATAATGTGTGATGCTTTAATTTTTTATGCTTAACATTTCACCCAATGTTCTTCTTGTCTCTGCGATAGCATACCTCTTCTGCATTTGAGTTATAAACCCATGTGCCTTCCTTTGTTCTTTGTTCCTATGCATGCATTTCACCCAACCTAGTAAACTTACCTCTGCATTCTTTTAAGATTTTCTCCCAGCATTCTAAATTGTTGCATTGGATTGGGAGATCGCACTGAAGCAATTAGTAAATGCTCAGCATTTTACCTCTTTACTTAGAGTTTTTTCTTTCTCTCAATGACTGGAATGGGTAGTTAACCTATCGTTTTACCCTTCTTCTTCCTTGTGTTGGCATGCTCTTTTCTGCTTTTTTAAGTAAATTAAACCTCGAGCGAATTCCTTGAGAGCTCTGCATTGGTAGGCTTCTTCTGTGATTTTTTGAGTATCATTAACCCCTACGAGTTCCCCTTCTAGATCTCTTTTTTTTGGATTTTGTACTCGGTGAATTTAACCCTCACTACCACGAATTTGATGGTAAAGGGCACCAAAATGATCAGTGATTGGGACACGAATTTAACCATCGACAAATTTCCTGGAGGTGCCCAACTCTTTAACATTTTTCCTTCTACAATTTTGAGCATTTATATGGATTTTAACCCGAATCCTATCTGTGTGTGACCACCAAATTCAACCAGCGATTCAAACCTCGTTACCTCTGCGTTTTAACTTATTACCTCCAAAAATTTTACCTGTTTTTTCCCTTAGCACCTTCCCACTTGTACCCAACGATTTTCCCCACTATCTCTCTGCATTTTTTGTCCTTTCCTCTGTGATTGGGACGTGAACCTCTGCGAACTGTTGGGGTAGTTAATCATTGTGATTTTTCCTTATCGGTCTACGTTTTGGGGGCAAGCAATCTTTTCAAAATCTCTACAATTACCTCCCTTCCACACAGTGAATTCCATTTCAAAAGCACAACGAATTTGCCTTAGTACTCAGCGTATTTATGTTAACTTCCTTGCAGTGATTTTTCCCTATTACCCAACGGGTTCATTGGGTTCTCCTCTGCGCAGTGTTCATTATCCGTTGATCCATAGACAAACAATGATGATGGATTTTGATGTTGAAACATAATATAATCTCTTGTCCCTTATGATTTTTGTTCAGTAAGAGAAAATTGACAGGCTAAGATTGTTGGCATTGAAGCTTGAATTGAAGGACCTTTTGGAGATGTTTCATCATTGATTACTGCCCTTAAGGGAACTCACAGGTTTCATTCTAGATTTAAGTAGAGTAAAAATAATGCTTCTAGTCATTTTCGGATATAGGGTATCCTACTTTAATAGTATAATTTATTATTGATCCATTCTAAATAAGTGATTATTAATCATTTATTCATTGATGAGTTCTCAATTTAGACAGGATATAAGATGCTCCCTACAATTCCCTTCAACTCATGAGGTCCATTTCTCCATTATCTCGACTGTCTTACGCCTATATTTATTGACTCCCTCTTAAGAATTTTGTTTAATTTCTAACAACACTTTCAAGATTCAACTTATGCTAGAAGGTAGATCCAGACCCCTAACTATAAGGGTAAGGGGAAGTAACCCTCCACTCTTGTCAACCAACTCATCCATCTGCATAAGATAGTAAGCATGAACTCTAGATTGATATTTTAAAGAGATTTTTGTCGAAATTATTTCCACGCCATTGTTAGTGATGGTCCAAACTGACACTAATCTTTGGAAGACTTCAACCGAGCCATCAATAATGAACGCCACCCAATCCCTTCCATCTATTGGGTATATGCTTTATCCATTTAAATTCTAAGCGAAACTTTGTTCAGTTATCTTTCAATGTTAAGTTAATGTTGATTATGAGTAATTAAGCAATTAGATTATTAGCGTTCCATGGAATTAATGTGGAATTATGATGGATAAAGTAACCATCTTACTCTAGCACCATGATATAATGTTGAGGTGACTAATTAAGTAATTATATTTCTCTTGTGCTTTTAAAAGAATGATTGACATAAGATTGACTAAGACCTCATCACCTCTTGCATCAGTTAAAAACAAGTTGAACAATCTTGTGCTTTATATTAACAAGGACTTATATATGGCTACCTTGCGCCATGGACTATGTTGTGATTAAATAATTAGATTATTTGCTCGCATCGAAAACGACGATGCATGCTTAATTAAGTGATTAAGACTAAATGTGCGCAATGAACGATGTTGATTTACATTAATCTGGTAATTTGATCATGCGTGCACCTTGAAATAAATGTTGTTTTAGTCTTGAATTCATTGTTGGGTTAATCACGCATCTGGAATAAAATAGATGTTGCTTTTGTGCCTAGAAAATAAGATAAAGATGATTTCATTTGCGCCTCCTCTTATGTCGTTATATGATTGATTTAGGATTTAATTCTCTTGTGCCATGGAACTTATGTGTTGTGCGAATGGTTATTATAACACTATTGCGTCATTGATTATCATTGATGTTGTTGATATAGCTAGTTGGTTTTTGGACTTGATTGTGTTAGTGGTGTTAAATCCCAAAATGAAACCATTCTTTCAGTTGAATTTTGTAGTGGATATCATGGCTATTGCTAACGTGTTTTCAAAGATTCATTGTGCGCTGTGGAAAGTGCCCACTTTCAGCAGCTAAGGAGTATTTTCTACAAAGCGGTGCGCTGTGGTGCATACTTTCCGTAGCTAACAGGGGCTTACAAAGAGGCGTGCTGAGGAAAGTCAAGATTATCAACAGCTAACAGAGGCTATACTCCCGGGTTGGCAACATCAAATCAAATCTTTGGTTCCATATCAGACATTTTTCACAAGAGACCGTTTAGAGTTTCGAATTGCAAATGGAAAGGATGATACTTAAACTTGAAGGGAACTTTCCAATCCCTTCCCAAGCTCCAAATGAAGATTTGAAAACACCATTGGATAGCTTAGATTCTCTAGATGTCGATCGACTATTCATACATGAAAAATGGATTTTTTATGACCGAGAAATTCGATTTTGAAAATCTGCCCGCTTTCAACAGCGCAAATCGATATTTTATGACCAGTTAGTTGTTGAAAGCTGCGCCTTTCAACAGCTAAGGAGCAGATTTTCGGGTAAGTTAGATGTTGAAAGCCTGTCATGGCCAGAATAGCCAAATTTTCGCCCAGATCAGGATTTTTTGGGTTAGAATGGTTTGAAAAGGTTTCAAATAGATAGGTGGTGAATTATCAAGTCAAAATCTGAAGGCCATTCTTGGGGATGAAAGTCAAAAGGGAATTTTTG
>ML839521.1:56311-72058 GCA_009831015.1 Picea engelmannii | reverse complement strand
AAAAAAAAAATACAATTGTGTTTTAAATAATGTGTGTAAAAAAGTAAATGTTTTCAAAGGTGATATTGGGGCTCTCGTGGACCAATAAATAGAAGAAATACCTTGAAGAAAGAGAGAAAGGTAGTTAGAAACTAGTGTTAAATCTCTAGAGGACATAAAACAAATAATTTTGAGCAATTACCAAGTCAACAAAAGAAAATGATAGAAGAAGTAGATGAAAAGAATAGACTAGCTACCAAGAAGAAAATATATTCTTACTTTGGTTTGTCTTTTGTTGTTGTGTATATGCCTTCATAACATTTCTTGCTTTTGGATTCTATTGAAGAAACTACCTGTGGTGGCTATTTTGGGATAAAAATTTGTTGCAAGGCGTTCTTGACTTAGTTATCAATATAGTTCTTGATTGGTGGGATGGTGACTTCTTGCTTAGGTTGAAGCGCGAAAATGTGGTCCTCTATTTCTTTGTGTTCCAATTGAAGTTGTTCGATGGTTGACAAGTGCTCTTCATTGTCATTGACAAATGTAACAAGCCACTATTTTAGTTCTTCTTCGGGAAACTCCACGAGGTTGTTGAAGTCACTAGATAATGAAGTCTTCATTGTCTCCAAGTGACCATCAAGCTCCTTTTTAGTGACCATTGTTGAATTTATGAAAATACGCAGACCCTGCATTTATTTAATAACATCAAATTCTTTTAAAATATAATTTCCTTTCCTTTAATTGATTTTTTCACAAGAAACTATTGCATCTTGCAACATTTTTACAGGTTGTTCCCAACCTTCGTTTATTTAATTTATTATACTACTATTGGGAAATCATTGTTGATTTGTTTGATGGTCACTGATACTAGTGATCCATCCAACAAAAGTGTTTAGCTCGATTTTTTGTAGTAGGCTCCATCATGTTGCAAGTCTCTTTGCAAATCTCCAGTAAAACCTAAAATCCTTTGTGAAAGATCACGTAGGATGGTGCTAACCTCCCACACCTATATGATTGTATCAAGTATTTTTTTAATGTTATCAACAACATAGAGTTTAACTCCACTCAATAATTGAAAGGATTTCCTCATTCACTTTGAGATTCTTGGAGTACTTGGAGGAGTTTGTTCTGTTAAAAGTATGGCTAGTCATTGTGCAAACAATGGTTTGGGATTGAGTACCTCCTTAATTTCACTTATTATTTTCTTCAATTTAATGGTTTTTAACTCTTGTTCCAAGATTGAATATGAAATAGCATCTCTTGTGGAGAGATGTAGTTGCATGAGTTTAGATGGTGCAATGCCTAATACATTGACCACTGACCTTAATTTCTAAACTACCTTTTCGTGTTTGACACTGACCCTCTCTATTCGCAACTTCTTTTTGCGCCTCTTGTATTTAGTATTGTGAAGTTTTAAGGACTGGATATCAAAGAGCATGGGTTCCTCTATTGCGAGGTCCTATGCGATTTCGTGTCTTTCAACATTTCTTCGAGCTACCCAGTATGGTATCTTTGTACTCTTGATTTTTATATATTTAAGATTTCCTTGATTTCCTATATCTTGCGAGTTGTCTCTATTTGGGTTTCATTTCCTTTTTTTCGGGAAACTATATGTGCTCGTTCAAGATTTGAATGAGGTGGTTTCTCTCCACCATCATCTCCAACAGACCCATCATTAGTCTCTTCTTTATTTTCCTTGTGTTGTTTTTTTCTTTGCTTAGAGGAGGAACCGTAAGGTGGCTAGAGATTGGAAGAAGACTAGAAATTAATGCTACTTCTCCCCCTTTTTCTTGGTTTTCCATGGATTCTAGTGTTTGAACTTGTCTATCTCAACAAACCATCATTGCTTACATTCTTGTCTTTCTTTTATGAATTCTCAACAGTTTCTTCATAAAATCTTGTAAAAACGTTGTTTTACCTTATCGATGCTAAATGTTGCGAGAACATGCCCTTGGGATCAAAACCCCCTAGGGGTTGTTCTTATTTTAGATTAAACAGGTTAAGTGTCTATGAGACTTGTTTCATATGCACTATATTCATTACCATTGTGTCCCCAAGTCGAAGAGGAAATGTAATGAATTCTTGATTTTTTTCTCTTTCTATCAAATATAATAAACCAGACATTATACTAGTGGAAAACTTCCGCAAAACATATCTATTGCATACAAGTATAGGGAGTAGAAGAAGGTTTTATTGAGAACCATAAAGGAAGATGTAAGTATGGTTTTTCTCTTGAATGAAAATTCCCTTTACCTTAATAAAATATTTAACTTCCTGCATTATTCTCTTGGGATCTGCCCCAACCAGGATGTCTAAACTCCTTAACAAACTTATCTTGAAAAATTAAAAAAATGAATGGTTCTTTTTGTTTTCATAGCATTAGGTACCATTATGTATATATTAACAACCACTTCAACATGGAGACTATCAAAGAAATTGTAAAAGACAATCGTGAATACCAAATATGCAGCCATGAAACATCTTTGAGTGCTAATCTAGTTGCTTAACTAGTTTTTTTTTTAATTTGACATGCCCTATGCCCAATCTAACATGGAATCCTTGCAAAATGAAAAATTTTAGTGCATATAGAGTTTCCCCGGGTATATGTGAATTCAATTCGTGGCCAACTACATAAGAGAATATCCATGAAAAGTCCTGGTATGGTTCTTGTAGCAAGGTTGTATCGATTGTTGAAAGATCAATGAGAATGTTTGCAGAAGGTAGCATAAGTTGTCTCAACACATTGGAGCTCTCTTCCTCAGAATATAGGAAGATGTATGCATCAACAAGATGAAGAGTTTTATTTTCATATGGAAGATGGAGCATTTTCTTGAACATGTTTGGAGTAATGACCACTTGATTCTTTATTTTTGTTGTTACTTTAATCATCCTTGTCCTTGAGTCAAACCTTTGATCATAATAGGTTACAATTTATTTGAAGTCAAAGACTTTAGGAACACAACCAACATGGACCAGGCCTATGGTCCAGAGTTTGTCATGTTTCTTTTCTTCTGGTGAGTTTTTCAATAACCATTGGTATGAGGTAGACTAGTGGAGATTATTGTCTTCCCTAGCTAGTGAATTGACAATATCACCACAAAAGGGCTCTTTCCTTCATCTATTTTCCATAATTGTTCTTTTTTAGTGAACTTTGGTATAGGTGGATCTTGTGAATAGTATATTAGTGAGGTCCAATTTCTTTAAATCCAACTGCATGGCACATATTCACCAGAAATTCATTTCCACAGATATGAACTATGTTTGAAAATAAAAGTAGTGAGGTACTAGATGTGATGGGGATATACATGGGCGCACTTCATGCAATGTGAACATTGGGTAAGTAAAAATGTTTTTGACTAAGAAATTTTGGAAGTATAGTGTATTGACAGAAAAATTATATAATCCTCAATAATCAACAAACATTAAGACCAAAGTCTTAACTTTTCAAATATGTACATGCATTTACTTATATACATATATTAAAAGCTAAGTACATAAAGTGAAAAAAATTCTTTTATGTATATGTTTAACTTAAAAAATATTATTAACCATATATAACTTGTGTGCAGATCTATCTTCGGTGTAGACATATCATCCACAAAGATATATCTTTTGCATGTCCACACCGAAATATCCCCCGAACAGTCAAAACTTGATCTAATTTGAACCGTTGTGTGGATAATTGACGCAACCACACTCCTCGAAGTACGATCGCTCTCCTCAGGACCTTCTTTCGTTCACGGACCAAAGAACTCAACGATTCTTCTATTTCCCTATTGGGAAATCTGCACCCCATAGGTTTTCTTCGGCTGCGATCCTCTCTTCTTCCTTTCGGAGGATCGGCACTCGCGACGTCGCGAGTTCAGCAGTCGAGCCCTACACCCTCGGAACCTTGAGACTCGAGACCCGATGCCTTATTCGACGCTGACTTGCTCTTCGTCTATCGGGACTTCGCTCTATCGCGATTTTTCCTCTTGCGATGCCAAGTCCTCATATTTCCAACTTCCGATACCTGATGAGCCGAAACGTCGATACGACCTTATCATGCTTTTCTCGACTCGCGTCCTCGCTTATTCGTAACTTGGAGTACCCAAAGCTTGGGTCCTCACCTTGCGAACCCCGAGTTTGCGAGATCTCCCGATCTCCACCACCTGTCTTCCACTCACTCTTGTGGTCCCACACGACTTACGTAACCACCCGAGATATCATGTATCGCAAGCTCACGACTCCCGTCACTTATTCTTGGGCACTTTCCTCACGAGATCCTGATGGGCGATCTCCGCGAATAATACTACAACCCTGACCGACTTTTTATCAACGCTCTGTCCCTCCTAAGCTTAGAACTTCCAGATGTTTGTGTCGAAATTTCCTTGCGCCTCTGCAATATCCAATGGCCCACGGAACTTCACAAAATCTCCTCGAAGGATTTCGATCGTTCGTTCTTCCTTGTGAAAATCTACGAAAAGGAAGAAGTGTCTCTCCACGAAACTCACTGTCTGCTCGCCAATCTACGACGCTTTTCTGAACCTTCAACGACAACTTCCCTTGGGCTTATCATTCGATGAATTTGAAGGCCTACTCCTCCTGATTTTCCTTTGCAATCCTCAAATCCTTAGAAGGAACTTTGCACACACTCATTGCGGAAAATCCTCAACCTTATCTAAGTGTCGAAGTCTTTTGACCCTGCGCACTCCTACAACAGTAGTCTTTCAATGCTTTGTTTAGAATCGCAATCCTGAGACTTTGCTTGGCTTGCGCACTCCTTGCATGGAACTATGCCTAACTACACCTTCGAAGGAATGAGAACAAAAGCTATCTCTAAGTGAACCCTTCTGTCAACGCACTCCTTGCGGACAAATTCCACTGCACTCCTTGCAGGAATTCTCTAGCTCAAAATAGAGAAACAATTGAAACTCATTCACTCATCCTCTCAGACTTCTATTCAATCATGAAGTCACATACACAGCATATAAAAGAAAATGCATGATAGGAAGCAAATATTCATGCGCATAACAGTCAATACACAGAGAAACAACACATGACCATGAAATTGAATCAAAGTTTTCTTCTATTAATTCAAATGTCTGTACATGGGTGTTCTTCATACAATTCTCTACTTTCTCTTCTTCTTCCTGCTCAAGCTTGATAATCTAGAATAATATGTTACAATGATACAATGAGGGTGCCTATATTCATTTTCCCTCTTGAATTCTAAAGCTATCAAATCTACAATTAAATTCCTATCTACCATCATTAACTATTTTAAATGTCGACTATCTACCTAAGGACGAGAGCTTAAAGGCTCAAGGTCCATTACAATATACAAAGTGTGCTTCATTAAATCCACACATTAATGTTTGCACAACAATATCAAGGTGTTATCAAAATTTGTTCTGGCTTGTCCATCTATCTCCCGCTCCACGCTGGCTCGCTTGATGAGTGAACGATGCTCTTGCATCATACTCCTTGGCTTGAAAATTTTCATGGGCTCCTGTCCATGAGCTCGTGCACGGTCTATCCATGTTTCTGTATCACTGCTTCAGTCTCCCAGTTGTCATCCTCCACTGGGTGATTCTTCCACTTGACCAGATACTCATAGTATTCTTTTCTCCTGGTCTTCTTTCCCACTCTCTTGTCCAGTATGCATTCCATCTGCGGCTTTTCTGTTACTGGAAATTGCTTCGCCCACTGGATCACTGGCTCCTCAGTTCCAGTCTCTGCTTCTCCAGCCCTGTATGGGTATAATTCTGTGACATTGAATATCAGAGATATTCCATTGCCATCCGACAACTCAATCTCATAAGCATTCTCTCTGAACTTTCTCAAGACCTTGCATGGCCCGATTTTCTTCATTTTCAGCTTATTGTATGTTCCCCTTGGGAATCGTTCCTTCCTCAAGTGTGCCAAAACTAGATCACCAACTTCAAACTTAAGTTGTCTCCGGTGCTGATCTGCTCTACGCTTGTACTCCTGATTTGAATCTATCAGTCATTACTTCACCTTGCTGTGAAGTTCCTTCATTGCCTCATCAAATTCTTTTGCACTAGTGCTGCTAGTCGCAGTCTGCTCTGAATCTCGCAATTCATAAAATCCTCTCGGTTGTATCCCATATACAACCTGAAATGGACTCTTTCCTATTCTCCTGTTCACTGATTCGTTGTATGAAAACTCTTCCTGTGGCAATATGTTATCCCAACTGGTATGGTGCTCTGTCACCAAGCTTCTTAATAAATCTCCCAGACTCCTATTTACCACCTCTGTTTTCCCATCCGTTTGAGGATGATAAGCCGAACTAAATGCCAAGTTAGTTCCTAGCTTCTTCCATAATGTCCTCCAGAAATTCCCAATGAATTTTGTGTCCCTGTCTGAAACAATGCTTTTCGGCAATCCATGAAGTCAAATGACCTCCTTGAAAAATAAATTTGCGATGTGCGTTGCATCGCTGGTCTTCTGGCATGGGATAAAATGTGCCATTTTTGAAAATTTGTCCACTGCCACAAAGATGGAATCAACACCTCTTTGTGTCCTGGGCAAACCCAATACAAAGTCCATGCTAATCGCCTCCCATGGCCTCTCTGGTATGGGCAATGGCTGATAGAAACCTGCATTCTATTTCTTTCCCTTCGAATGCTGGAAAATTCTGCATCTGTCAACAAATCTCTTGACTTCTACTCGCATCCCTGGCCAAAATTATGATTCGCTCAGCTTCGCGAATGTCTTTTCATTGCCAAAATGTCCTGTTAATCCTCCACTGTGTTTTTCTTTCAAGAGATTCTCCCTCATGGAGCATTTCGGACTACACAGTTGATTGCCTCTGAACAACAATCCCTTCTAGATCATGTAATCTATCCAAGGGCTCCTATATCTGAGAAATGGATTCTCAACTGCTTGATACACTTCTCCAAAATCTGCATCACCTGCGTACATGTCCCTGAGATTTTCAAAACCCAAGGTCTTGACTCGAAATTCCTGTAACAACAAACATTTCCTGCTCAAAGCATCAGCCACTTTGTTAGCAATACCCGAAATATGTTTAATCACAAATGTGAAATTCTGCATATACTCTACCCATTTTGCATGTTTCTGATTCAACTTCTCCTGTTGAGTCACAAACTGTAATGCATGATTATCACTATATAAAACAAATTCTTTCGGGATCAAGTAATGCCTCCACTTCTTCAACGCCTATATGATAGCATAAAATTCCTTATCATACGTGGAGTATTTCAGCTTCGCTTCATCCAACTTCTCGCTGAAATATGCAACTGGTCTGTCTTCCTGACTCAAGACCACTCCTATGGCGAATCCACTTGCGTCACATTTCACCTGAAATGTCTTCTAGAAATATGGCAACACCAACACTGGTCGTTCTGTGATCTTCTGCTTCAACAGATTAATGTTTTTCTCAGCCTCTGTTGTCCAATGAAAAGTCTTATGCCGCTTCTTCACTGTATCCATCATTGCTACACTAATCCCACTGAAATTCCTGATGAACTTCAGGTAGAAACTAGCCAAACCATGAAAACATCTCACCTCAAAAACATTTCTCGGTGATGGCCAATTCTTGATCATTTCCACTTTATCTGGATCCATTCTCAACTCATTCGCTGAAACAACAAAACCCAAGTAAATGAGCTCTGTCTTCATAAATGAGGACTTTTTCATGTTAATCAACAGCTTCTCCTACTGTAGCCTCCTCATCACAATGGCCAAATGCTTCAGATGTTCAGCCTCTGATTTACTGTAAATCAACATGTCATCCAAATATACAATGACGAAATTCCCGATGAACTCCCTCAAGATTTCATTCATCAGCCTCATAAAGGTACTTGGTGCATTTGTCAACCCAAATGGCATGACTAGCCATTCATACAAACCTTCGTTTTTCTTGAATGTTGTTTTCCACTCATCGCCTTCTCTCATGCGAATCTGATGATATCCTCTTTTCAAATCAATCTTTGAAAAATATTTTTCCCCACTCAGGAAATCCATCAGATCATCCATTCTCGGCAGTGGAAACCTATACCTGATGGTTATTTTGTTGATCTCCCTTGATTCGGTACACATTCTCCAACCCCCATCCTTCTTTGGGCTGGGTACTGTTGGAACAACACATGGACTCAAACTTTCTCTGATCAATCCTTTGTCCATCAACTCCTGGACCTGCTTCTTAACCTCTTCATTGTCTTGCGGCGTCAACCTGTACGCAGCTTTGTTCAGAAAACTAGCTCCCGATATGAGATCTATGTGATGAATCACACTTCTCATTGGTGGCAACGAATGAGGTAATTCGTCCACTATGATGTCAGTGACCTCTTCCAGTAGTCCCTGAATTTCATCTGGCAAATCATCCACTCTTGTGCTAGTCAGAACAATCCTTAGTTTCCTGACCACAAAGAATTGTGGATCTTCTTTCTTCTCCATCTCTGTAAGAATTTCTTTCCCACTCATGAGAAGTATTGTGTTGTTCACTTCTGGCTTCACTTCCTTATCCTTTATCGGAAGCAATATATGGGTTCTCCCATTCTTCTCTAGGGTATATGTGTTCATCCTCCCATCATGAATCACATTTCTGTCATATTGCCATGGTCTACCCAACAATAAATGACATACATCCATGGGAATAACATCACACAAGATTTTATCATTATACCCCCCTATCTTAAATTCAACTAAACATTGTTTAGTGACACTCACCTGATGCCCCTTCTGTAACCATGAAACTTTGTATGGACTCGGGTGATCAGTTGTCTCCAGCTCCAACTTCTCTACCATCTTGGTTGAAACGAGATTATCTGTGCTACCACTGTCCACGATTACCTTGCATACTCTGTTCTTAGTCTTGCAAGTTGTTTTGAATAGTTTGGTCCTTTGAGATAAACTCTCCACCTCCTTCTCGGGTGTCAAAAGGAATTTATGCATACCAAGCGATCTTCCACCTTCTGCATCTTTAGTCTTAGCATCTCGCCTCTATGCCTCAGTGATGTGAGCTTCTCCACTATCCTTCTTATTCTCTGGACACTCGAATGAATTGTGCCCATTATTCCCACATGTAAAACATGTGATTAATCCACCTCTGCCTCTTCCTCTACCTCTCGTACGAGGAAAAACATTTGCGTCAGCATAATCTCCTTTCTACTCATTATGCTGCCCTCTTTGTTCAACATATGGTTTTCCTTGTTGTCAGGTTCCACCTCTTTCAACCTTACCCTGAGGTTTCTTCCATTCCTCCTTGGGCTTCTGATATTTCTCCTGGGCAACTACCTTGCCTTTGGGCTGACTTCTACCTCATCCTCGCTGACCTTGCCTTCGGCTCAACTTCTCTTCTGCCTTCAGAGCCATCTGATAAGCATCCTCAACTGTTCGGATGGTTACCATGCTCAATTAATCCTGAATGTCATATCTCAGACCATTCAGATATCTGGAAACCTTCTCATCATCGCTCTCCCGATGACCTACTATGATGTTCAGTCGATAGAATTCCTCAGTGTATTCTTTCACTGTCATCAGTTTCTGTCTCAGGTTCTGCATCCTCCTAAACAGAGTGATTTGATAATCTCTTGGGATGAACTTCGCTTTCATCTTCGCGATCATTCAATCCCAGCTTTTGATCTTTTGCTTGCCCTTGCAGCGTCTGTCAGCTTGTAGCTCGCCCCACCATAATGTTGCATGTCCTTTCAAACGTGTGACAACATGCCTGACTTTCTTATCCTCTTCGATGTCCTCATAATCAAAGTAGGTGTCAAGAGCTCTGATCCAATCCAACAGCTCTTCTGCATCCAGACTCCCTTCATAAGTTGGAATGTCCATATTTGTCTTCGAACTCATCCTAGTGATAGCTTTAATCAACCGCTCAGTTGATGCATCTTCAACTGCAACTTCCTCCTCTCGTTCAGCCTTGACTTCGCCTTCAGAATTGCTAAGATCCCCTGCACTATCTGTGCATCTCTGCACTATCTCCATCTCCTCGAGTATTTCTCGAAGATCTCTCATCTGCCTCTCCATTTCTGGATTTCCTACCAGCCTACCTCTTCTTCGGACCTCCCTATCTTCTGGGCCAGCTGACTGTCTTTCTCTTCTGGGCGGCATGGTGAATTCTCTTCTCTGCTACTGAAAATAAAGAAATATTCTAACTCTAATACCACTCTGACGCAACCACACTCCTCGGAGTACGACTGCTCTCCTCAGGACCTTCTTTCGTTCATAGCCCGAAGAACTCAACGGTTCTTCTATTTCCCTATCGAGAAATCTGCACCCCATATGTTTTCTTCGGCTGCGATCCTCTCTTCTTCCTTTCAGAGGATCGACACTCGTGATGTCGTGAGTTCAGGAGTCGAGCCCTACACCCTAGGAACCCCGAGACCCGAGACCCGATGCCTTAGTCGACGCTGACTTGCTCTTCATCTATCGGGACTTCGCTCTATCACGATTTCGCCTTTCGCGATGCCAAGTCCTCATATTTCCAACTTTCGATACTCGATGCGCCGAAACGTCGATACAACCTTATCGCGCTTTTCTCGACTCGCGTCCTCGCTTATTCGTGACTTGGAGTACCCAAAGCTTGGGTCCTCACCTCGCGAACCCTGAGTTCGCGAGATATCCCGATCTCTGCCACCTTTCTTCCACTCACTCTTGTGGTCCCACATGACTTATGTAACCACCCGAGATATCATGTATCGCAAGCTCGCGACTCCCATCACTTAGTCTTGGGCACTTTCCTCACGAGATCTCGATGGGTGATCTCCGCGAATAATACTACGACCCTAACAGACTTGTTATCAACGCTCTATCCCTCCTAAGCTTAGAACTTCCAAATGTTTGCGCCGAAATCTTCTTGCGTCTCCGCAAGATCCAACGGCCCACGGAACTTCGCGAAATCTCCTCGGAGGATTTTGACCGTCCGTTCTTCCTTGTGAAAATCCACGAAAAGGAAGAAGTGTCTCTCCACGAAACTCGCTATCTACTCACCAATCTACGACGCTTTTCCGAACCTTCAACGACAACTTCCCTTGCACTTATCCTTTGATGAATTCGAAGGCCTACTCCTCCTGAGTTTCCTTTGCAATCCTCAAATCCTTAGAAGGAACTTTGCATGCACTCCTTGCGGAAAATCCTCAACCTTATCTAAGTGTTGAATTCTTTTGACCCTATGCACTCCTGTAGCAGTAGTCTTTCAATGCTTTGCTCAGAATCACAATCTTGAGACTTTTCTTGGCCTGCGCACTCCATGCATGGCACTGTGCCTAACTGCACCTTCGAAGGAATGAGAACAAAAGCTATCTCTAAGTGAACCCTTATGTCAACGCACTCCTTGCGGACAAATTCCACTGCACTCCTTGCAGGAATTCTCTGGCTCAAAATATAGAAACAATTGAAACTCATTCACTCATCCTCTCAGACTTCTATTCAATCATGAAGTCACATACACAGCATATAAAAGCAAATGCATGACTGGAAGAAAATATTCATGCGCATAACAGTCAATACACAGAGAAACAACACATGACCATGAAATTGAATCAAAGTTTTCTTCTATTAATTCAAATGTTTGTACACGGGTGTTCTTCATACAATTCTCTACTTGCTCTTCTTCTTCCTGCTCAAGCCTGATAATCTAGAATAATATGTTACGATGATACAATGAGGGTGCCTATATTCGTTTTCCCTCTTGAATTCTAAAGCTATCAAATCTATAATTAAATTCCTATCTACCAGCATTAACTATTTTAAATGTCGACTATCTACCTAAGGATGAGAGCTTAAAGGCTCAAGGTCCATTACAATATACAAAGTGTGCTTCATTAAATCCACACATTAACGTTTGCGCAACAATATCAAGGTGTTCTCAAAATTTGTGTTGGCTTGTCCAGCTGTCTCTCGCTCCATGCTGGCTCACTTGATGAGTGAGCGATGCTCCTGCATCAATAATTCATATAAATAAACTTTCCACACTACTGCACTTTGAAACTCCACACTTCTAATAGTTTTGTAGCATGGATTCTGATCAGTGATGTGATTTGCATGATAATTGGTTGATTTATGGAAGTTTTATTTTGTAAGATTCCACTAATAGTGAATAGTGTTTTTCTATGACCATATCTCCACACTCTACATTAGTAAATAAGTTGAATGTTCAATCAGAAGGATAACATCTATGAGAAGCAATGTAAAATATTTTCAGTGAAAACATTTTGCACAAAACTTGGTAAAAAATAAGAAAAGTGGTAAATTGTTCAATGTGGAATAAATCTTAGTAAATAAGTGAAGTGTTAAATGTGGAGGTTACAATATGTGGGAAACAATATAAATAAGTTAAGTGTTAAACAAGGAGGTTAGCATATGTGGGAAGCAATGTAAAGTGTTTGGAGGTTAGGATGGGAAGGAATCAATGCAAAGTATATGCACATTAGAATTGCAGGAAGCAGAGTGGGTAGACTTCTCAACACAATAAACAAATAGTGAAACTTGATATAACGAAATTCAAAGGTAACATAACCTTGGTGATGATATTGAATGTCATACCAAAAACCTGTAAACATCAATAGCTAGAAAAAAATAACATCAAAGTCTTTTAACTATTTAGATATCCCAATGCACATAGGTATATACATATATTAAAAAATAAGTATATAATGTGAAAAAAATGCTTCTATGCACATGCTTAACTTAAAAAATATTGTTAAACATATACATCTTGTCTACATATATATGTTTGGCACAAACAATTTTTCACAATAGATAATATATTTGTGCAAAGTTTCAAAATAGATAAATAGTAAAACTTAATATAACCAAATGAAATGGTAAGACAACCTTGATGCTAAGACTGAATGTCTTCACAGCAATCTGCGAAATTTGATTTCCAGCAAACATTTACATCACAATGTTATCCTTTTAGATATCTCAATGCACTTACATATATACATATATTAAAGAAAAAGTATATAAAGTGAAACAAATACTTCTATGCATATGCAAAACTTAAAAAATATTTTTAAACATATATATCTTTGGCACAAACATATCGTCCACACATATATATGTGTTAAATTGGTTCGGCCGAAAGCGTATTTATAAGATTTGGCACCAAGTGAAATGAAATGACATCTCTAATTTTTTCCAGCCGAAAGAATTCTCTCACCCACCTTTCGAACGAAAGATAATTGTTTCGACCAAAAAAAGAGGAAACCGTTTATTTTTTTACGGATTCTGTTAGAAAAATATATTTCAACTGAAATATTATTTTGGTCGAAAACTAGCGAATGGGATTGTTTGTAGGAACTTGAGAATTCCCTCTAGCTTACATGAACTTTGGAGGTTGCAGACTCCTGCAAATAATCATAATTTAGTTTTGAAATTGATACCAACATTTGCAAAATTGAATCTACTTTCAATGGATATAATTTGTTTTCATTTTCATTATTTTTATCTAATTTTATTTAATTTTATAAAAAAACACTCCATAATATTTTTAGGTGACATTATGATTTAGTGAAATGAAATATCCGTATCTCTAAAAATACGCAGTGGAAAATTTATAAAAAGTTATATTCAGAATCCTTAAACTGTTATTTTCATAAGGATATGTTTAGATTTTAATTTTAAGTAAAAATTAAGATAGATACAAGGTGGGGGAAAACACGTTTTTAAAATCTGCAATTTTTTCAACTTGGTCAACTTAAAAAAATTCTAGAAATTATAATATTCATCTGTTAGATTCAAAATTATAGTCATAATAAAATAGAGTCTTTGTAGATTGTTGCAGTATATTTCATTTGTAAAAAACAAAAGTTTAATAATAGATACATTGTTGGGGGAATAAATAACTCAGTATCATTCCTTTCATGTTTAAGGAACATACTATTAAACCATTTCCAAATTTCCATATCAAATCTCAATAAAAATAATTTGAAAAATAGTGAGTGGAAAGATAAAAAAATTATTCACAAGTTTTGTGTTTACTGTAAAGTGAAATTCTAAATAAAAAAGATACTTTTGTATACCGGAAGTTGAAGAACTTATGAAAATATAGTTTTTTTTCTCATAAAACAAACAAAATAGATGTTAAGCCCTAATATTGGCTCATTACCCCTTAATTGGGGCATATTATATTAGTAATTTTAATTTTTTTATGACGGATTTAGGGCATTAGTTGTAATTATACCTCCTAGTCTCCTATATATACCAACGAGACATTTTCATTTTGAATCATCTTGTACTTGAACATTTAAGTGGGGTAAAAGGAGGTTCCCCCCTCGAAGAGGATTATTATCTGAATTGATCTCTTTTTCAAGGCGTTGAGTACTTTTTTTGATGTTTTTCTATGCTATATTGAAATTTGGTTCTTAACATATAGTATTAGAGCTCAAGGTCTTGGGGTTTTGCTGCTACATCTGAGACACCTTGGAATTTTTGCTATAACTTGTTTTCTATAATGTTTAAGAAGTAACGGCTTGGATGATATTTAGTATATGGATCAAGGTACTTTCGGTTCAAAATTAATCTCCTGAGGCCTTATACTTTCGGAGATAAAACTTGTACAAGATAGGGTTCTGGAATCATCCTGAACTGAGTCATTGCGGAAGTTTCACTAAAATTTTTTTATGTAATGTTTCAGACCCTGAACTCTAGAGGATATTCACAGATATTAGTAAGGTATTTGTGTTAAACATTTCAGCTTCTAGGTCATCTTAAATTTGTAGATACACCCTGTGTAAGATAGGGTATCTGACTAGTCCTATTGACTAGTCTCAAGAAGGTGTTCTAGGTAAAACAATCATAACTTCTTCCTAGAGTATCAAAATTGAGTGGGAAAGGTTTCATTGGATCATGGATGGGATTTAGTATTTCTGGTGCGAGTTTCATAATTTTATATCAATTAGTTTGTGCGGGGAACGCTATACAAGTGAGATCTCCTGGAAAGGCCAAAAATCGGCAAGTTGTGGGGAAGTTATCATAAATTCCACTTGGCACATCCAATTTTGATCAGACATGTGGCATTGCAGAGAAGAAATATCATAGAACTACATAAAATAAAGTTTCATACCTAGAAGGGCCGAAACTTGGGAGATACAATAGAAGAAAGATTGTCTAGTAGAACCACCTCAAAATCAAGGTTCAAAAGTGATACTTGGCCAACATGCCACCCAAAAAGGGAACTTATACACCAAATAAGCCTCTAGACAATCCTACTTGGACTCTTGATGAAAGTGAAGAAATGCATAGGGACATAAATGATTTACAAAAGAAGATAGTAACAAAATATGAACTACAAGAGATGATGGAGGGCTTAAAAGGGGAGATCACGGAAGTATTGAAAAATTTCGTAACAGAGAAGACACCTGAAGTAAAATTGCATCCCATGAAATTCATGATGAGGACACAAGGAAGGTGAATCAAGAATGGAGAAACTCCAACTTTGGTTTGAAGACCAACCACATTCCCAAGATCGATATGAGGAAGTTTGATGGCAAGGACCCAATCACATGGATACTTCAGATGGAACAATTCTTTGATCTCCATAATGTGCCACATACACAAAAGGTACAAATTGCTTCTTTTTATTTAGAACCTAATCAATTTGTATGGTATCGATGGCTTTGTTCTCTCAAATCACTCGTCATTCGGACAATTTTCATGGAAGAAATGATAGCACACTATGAGGATACAAGGAGCAATACCTTCTTTAGCCAATTGATAAATCTCAAGCAAAAGGGTTCAGTTACCGAGCACATTGAAAACTTCCAAAGATTGAATATAAAGGTAACT
>ML839521.1:21219-56211 GCA_009831015.1 Picea engelmannii | reverse complement strand
GCACCTCCACATAGGTATATCTCCCACAAAACCAACACTTGGTATAATTTGAATCCTTGTGTGCATAATCCATGTGATCCATATTTCCATAATGTACTTACATATATACATATATTAAAGAATAAGTTGTTTCCATAAAAGATGTCCTTTCATCTCTAAAAACATGCATCGGTCCTCACATTCTCATGGGAGATGACTATTCGATAGAAGTCTCTAGACAAGGGAGAGTGGAACTCGAAAATGAAAGTTTCGAGAATTTCTTACACATTCTAAAACTCTCTGTAAATATAATCTCTATGTGCCAAATCACACATACATTCACTAGGGAAAGAGTGGAATTCACACCAGATTCTGTGACAATATTTGACATAGAAGACAAGTCCAAAATTGTTGTAGTTGAGGTAGATCACAAATTTAGATTGTACACATTTTCCAAATTTATAGCTAAATCAGATTCCACATTAGTACTAAATCATGCCAATAATGATAGTAGACTTTGGCATGAATGAATTGATCACTTAAATTTGAGGTACATGCAACACCTCAACAAACAAGGAATGGTTAAAGGCTTGTCAGACATAAATTGTTTTGAAGGAGTTTGTCAGGGATGTGTTCTTAAAAAACATCCAAAAGAGAAATTTTAGAAAGGGAAGGCTTGGAGGGCCTCCACTCCTTTGGATCTTGTTCACAATAAAATTTTTGGTCCTTTCCCTCATCCTTCAATTAGCAAGTAAAAATACGTGTTGACATTTATTGATGATTACTCAAGGAACACTTGGGTATATGTTTTAGGAAAAAATATGAATTACTTGAGCATATCAAGAATTTCAAAGAAGATGCAGAAAATCACTCTGGGAAGATGATCAAGATCCTCCAAATAGATAATGGGTGGGAGTATGTAAACAAGGATGTGCAACATCTTTGTTGTGAGGTAGGTATTCAATTACAACTTATAGTTTCATACACTCTGCAATAGAACAAGGTAGTTGAGAAGAATAATTGATCTCTCAAATAGATGGATAGTTGCATGCTACATGCAATGTGCCTTTTTTCCATATTATGGGATGAATCATTCAATTGTTCCACTTACATATAGAACATATCTCCTCACATATATGTGAAGGATATGACACCTTTTTAATCCTATAACAACATCAAACCATAAGTCACCCACTTTTGAATCTTTGGATCACACAGATGGGCACACGTACCTTCAAAAAAGAGGAAGGAATTGGACCCCCAAAGCACAACATGCATATTTGTGGGTTATCCAAAAGGTGTGAAGGGATACATATTAACAGATCCTTCAACATATAAGCTAATCATTGAACAAAGTGTCTAGTTTGAATAAAGTCCCATGTATGCACCTCAGGAGCCACATGTAGAGGATTCCATTCTTACTCTTGTACCACACATTCGAGATGATCCATCCTCCCATTCAGATCATATTTTAGATATGATTTCTGAATCATATTCAAAAGATGATGAGTATGCATGTGAATATTCATATCAAATACCCAAATGGGCACAATCCACCCTACATGAAGTAGGTGATCTTGTGGGGGATCCAACAAATATGAGGAGTATGAGATCCCCATTTGAGGAGGAACCACATGAACTTATAGATACATAACTAGTTGTGCCCATGCATTTATACATGGTTCTAGATTCAGAACCTTAGACCTATGCAAAGGATGGAGGGAATCCCTTATGTGAAACACCTATCACTAAGGAGTACAACTCCCTCATACAAAACTATGGTTGGAACTTGGTTCCACTTCATAAAGTTGGAATCTTGTTAGATGCAAATAGGTCTATAGTTCCAATAGAGAAACAAATTGACATGTGAGCAGATACAAGTCAATATTGGTTTCCAAAGGATTTCAGCAAGTCCATGGGATTGATTATGATGAGAAATTTGCTCCAGTATCAAATATGGAATCCATCCAGTTGGCCCTCTCCATTACAAAAAATAGGGGTTGGGAAGTTCACCATTTGTATGTGAAGAATTCCTTTCTTCATGGTAATCTCTTAGAATATATCTACATGGAGAAACCTTGGGGGTATGTACATAACACCTCTCTATTTTTTCGACTCAAAAATTTACTCTATGGAGTCAAGTAGGATCCTAAAGCATGGTGTTCTAAAATGGAATCTTACTTACTTTCCCACACTTACATTAGATTTAAATAATATCCCATTGTTTATATGAAGAGAAATTATGAATCTGTGGTGATATTAATGATATGTGTAGATGATCTATTGATCACAAGTAGTTTATCCTCAACAATTGTTGTGATCAAAGAGATGTTGCATGAGATGTTTTATGTGGCCCACATGGGCCCACTTCACTTTTTCCTTGGTCTTGAAATCATCCAGGATGCTTCAGATGTCAATGTTTCTTAGACAAAGTATAATAAGGATATCTTGGTCAGATTCAACATGATCGACTGCAAGCTTACAAACATACCCTTCATATCTAGGTTCAAGCTTGAGGATGGCGGGGATACATGATCAGTGGATTTCACCAAGTATATATAACTAGTGGTGATGATTTTTTACCTCACTCACTCTCATCCATATCTCCTATATGAATTGGGCACAACTTCCAGGTACATGCAGAATTCACATGAGCTTCACTAGAAAGCTTCCAAGTGCATCCTCAGATATGTTCAGGGAACTACCATTCATGGGATTCACTATGCAACATGTTGTAAATTGTATATAATGTGCTATACATATTTATATTGGGATGGAGAAATCATATATTGCAATTCCAACTCTAGGTACATTCTTAGTTTTGGATACGACCCCATTTTTTTGTCAAGTAAAAAGAAATCAATGATTTCTTTATCATCAATAGAAGTTAAGTATAAAGGAGATTCAACATTACCATTTAGGAACTTTGGCTACAGAACTTCCTCACTGAGCTCAGTATCTAGTTCCACCAACTGAATATCATCATGTGTGACAATCACAGGACACTGAAATTTTGTAGATACCTAGTGTAGCGACATAGAACTCAAAACATCAAGATCCACATGCCTTACATCAGAGAGTTGGTTCATGACGAGATCATTGATTTATAGTACTGTCCTTCCTATGAACAAATTGTTGACATATTCACCAATACTTTCACTAGTATTGAAAGACATTGTAATTTTTGTGGGTCAAATTTTCATATTGAGTCTAAATGTTTTAAAAATATGGAGGCCTTAAAAGAAGATTGAAGAATCACAAAACCAATCTTGATTTTTCTTCTTCTAACTCTTCTTCTCATGGACATGCACTTTCTACTTTTTTTTTTCCTTCAATGCACCATTTACATCTTCTTATAATGAGTGGCTTATTGATTCCGGACAATCTTATCATATGGCTAAGGATAAATCCATTTTTCTCTGGGTGAAAGTACTTCTTAACTTTCATTTATGACTTCTCTAGATGAACTTGGGTGTATTTCTTAAAAATTAAGACTTGAGATTTTGATATGTTTTTGGACTACAAGGCCCTTATATAAAAATGATTTGCACTTAAAATATAGAGGTTAAGAACAGATGATGGAGCAAAATATGTTAAAAGAAATTTTTCAACATACTACATTGTACAGGGAATTTAGATACAATATACTATTCCACACACAACAACAAAATGGAGTTGATGAGAGAAAGAATCACACATTAAAAGAAATGAAAAATTGTATGATCCAATATAAGGGATTAAGTCTTCATTATTGGGTGGAAGCCACTAATTGCACCAATTACATAGTGAATCACACTCTCATAAAGGTTTTTGAAAATCATTACAAATTAAAAGAAGGAAGTTCATTTTTTTTGGATATTTTGAAAATGTAAAAGGTTATAGAGTTCCTCAACCTAAATCCAATGAAATTGTTATTAGGATAATCGTTAAGTTTGATTAAAGTATCTTAGGTTGTGATCCTAGTTTGATGTTTCTTCCATCTTAGACTTGCAAGACATATTTGGTGTCTATGTCATCTTCTCTTCCCAACCTTTTTGTTAGTGATATTATTCCTCTTTCTTCTTCATATGATGGTCCACCTTCATCTATTCAACTTACTCTAGTTGTTTCCATTGAACATGAACTTGCACCAACACCACATCTTACTAGATGGGTCCATACACCATGAGAACTAGTTGGTGATATTTTTAGTGATATTATAGATCAAATTCATACATGTTCATAGTTCCAATGATCCTCTACTCTTTTGGTTCAATTTTGAGAGATCCAAGATCCAGAATTTTTTATAGAAGATTCTAGCCACCCAGATTTGGACACAATAATGAAAGAAGAATATCATTCCTTAATGGTGTGATAATTGGGATATTGTACCACTTTCGAAAGGAAAATTACTTATTATATGTAAATAGATGTTTATAACTAAGAAATCATAATATGGAAGGAAATACATAAGGACCTATTAGTTTCCAAAGGATTTTATCAAAATTAAGGAATTGACTATAATGAAACCTTTTCCCCTATATCCAAAATCAAATCCATCTATCTTGTTTTATCCTTTTCCATGTCACATAAATGGGAGGTCCATTATATGGATGTTGAATTTTCCTTCTTTCATGGAGATTTGAAAGAATAACTTTACATGGAACAACCACCTAGTTATGTTCATAATGGCTCTAACCTTATTTTCTGCATTAAGAAATATATCTATGGTCTTAATCATGCTCCTTGTGCTTGGTATGCTAAAATTGATAACTTTCTTCTTGACATTAGATTTTTTATATTTCATTTTAACCCTGATTTCTATACCAAGAAAGTAGGGAACCATCTCATTATACGTGTCCTTTATGTTGACGACCTTATTCTGATTAGTAGTGACCCCAAAATTTTAAACCATGTGAAATCCAACATTAAGAAGAAAATTGAAATGATATACTTAGGTTATTTGAGTTATTTCCTTGGCGTCCAAGTATTGCAAACCAAGGAAGGAATTTCCCTTTCCCAATATAAGTGTGCATGTGACCTTCTTCATAACTTTCACATGGAATATTGTAAATAAAACCCTTCTCCCTTACAATCTAGATTCAAACATGCTCCCATATGTACTACACTTGAAGTGATGTCAATTTGTATTGTCAATCAATTGGTATCATTTTGTATTTGACTCATACCTATTGTTAGTCCCTAAAGTTGCACTGGACTGCTAAAGGGAAAGCTAGGGAATCATCAGATTATTACAATAGTTTTTATGGATAAATGTATATTGGTTTTTTGAAAAGGTTGGAGGTTTCAACAGTAAATGAAGAAAGGAAATATCAATCTCCGATTGTAAAAAAGTTCCAATCACACTTACTTAGTCAGTGGTAGTCAATTTAATAAAACAGATGAAACTATAAGAAAGAAATATGCAAGTGTCCAATTTGTTCACTCACATATGAAGATTCTTGGTCCTAAATGTCATTTAGAAACAGACAATAAGGTACTCAAAAAACAAGTCTTGGAATGGGAAAGAAATCAGTGAAAACTTCATTGCCTTATCAACATAACAAGATAATTTCAATGCATCGCAAAGATAACATGTTTTAAAAGTAAGAAAAGGAAGAATGAGATTAGAGGAGAAAGTCTTCTCATCAAAAGGGTTGTATCATTGAGTGAAAAATAAAATAGTTCATGCTTTACAATCATAAAGAGAGTCTCAGTCCTGCATTACTAATCTCTATTGAACCCTCTCGAGTGTTCAAAAAACTGAATCCCCCCCCATTGATGTTTACAACAATTAGGATTTTATATCCCTTTACAACTTATTTATAACACTACCAAAATCTCTCAAGGAGACAAGGAAAACAAATGCTGGAATCTGGTCAACATTTCTAAAAACATAGCATATCAAAATTTTCTTAGGATTGTGCCAGATAACAAGATATCAACTAATTGAATAAAATACCCTTGTTGAGCTGGGCCAATCTTTTTCCATTGGTCATCAGGAGATAAGGATTTTGACTAAGATCCTTTTCTTTGATATGCTTGCCTGAAAACTAGAGATTGAAAAATATGATCCACAAATTATGCCTGCATTTCTGAGATGGATTTCGGCCTGAAGATGTGGATCTAGAGAAGGTATGTTCTACCACCTGTGAAGATGTATTCATGGAAATCCTAGATCTACCTGATTTCATTCCTTCAAATTTGGAACGGATATCTTCAAATTAAAAACCTACTAAAATTGAATGCTAATTTCAAGCCGGGAAACATAAATGCAGTAGCGCATGCTTGAAAAAACTTAACTCTTTGGGGATTACAATTGAAAGAAAGAGAGTATGTCTTTCTCCAACTTGTGAATCCCAACTATGGTAATCCCAACTGGAGATGTCACTACATCTTTAAGTTGGTCAGGGTTTTTCTTTATATCTATCATCATTTTTGCAATTCCCAAAACTGTTCAGGAAGCTATGGAAACCCTTTGATCTTAATATTAGAACATCACACTGCTTTCATAGAGCGTACCCGATCTTGAATGTGAGAAAAATATTTGAAATTAAGGATTTAGAAACCCACAAAATTCTAGAATCATAGCATCTCGAAGACCTGTTGGAATGGGAAAATATCGGAATTGTGGCTGCAAGAATGGCATCCCTAATCATAGAAATGTTTATCAGAGATGGTACTCGACGGGTTTTTGAAAAAGACATCAATATGCCCAAGAAATATTTGCCAATCTTAATAGAAAACCACATTTCCGACATTATTTTGCTTCTCATAACCCTTCATGATGAATGTCGATTATTAGAGCAGATGGAAATGACTTCTTTTTGGCAAGACAAAATCTTTGAGAACATATGGCAATGACTTCTGTTTGGCAAGGAAAATTGTTCCAGAGCCAGGATAACTCCTCCTCATCATGGCTTGGTGTGGTGCTAGTGTGTTGTCTTTGACTTATGTGTTGTGTGTTGTGGCTAACCTGTGTTTTGTTTGATGGAAGGTGTTTGGATATTGGATCCTGGCCAACAATTTTTTCTAAAATAATCGTTAAGTCTGTAAAATAAAATTGAGAGCATAAAACTCAAGACCATATAAACCAAAATTGGCTTTATAATACCATTTTTATTTTGCCAGAAAACTTCCTTTTAATCCACAGGAAATCCTCTTTAAACATATTTTACTTAGTACAAAGGCCAATTTATCTCAATCAAGGCCTCATAGCACTATGTCAAAGGTGTATGGAATAAGGAATTCCACCCTTCCTATACTTCCTCTCTAATGAGGTGAGTTTAAAATCTCAACACTACTTCTAGCATATGCAATACTGGTGCTCTGGAACAACACTTTTCGGTGCTGCAGGAATAACCACATTCCTGCAACAAGGGGAAAATTGAATATTTAGTATCTGGATACTAACATTGGCTCCTTCTGGGGATGACAATATTCCTACGAGCTGCCAAGAACAAGCAGACCACTATGCCTTTCCGTTCTATCCATCTGTGCAATGAAAACTGCAAATGTTTTACTCTGCAAACATCCACATTTATGTTATGACTAGTTCATTGGGCTTGTGGAGTCATCATAATGTCACCAGAGCTCTGTAATATTTATTCAAATTTTGAACACACTACAAAATTACTGCTGAAAACTAACAAACTGAAAATAATCTTCATACTTGTATGGTAAGCTTATTCTTCTATTTTATTCCTACTTCTAACCAGTAAAAACTGGTTAATCATGTGAAATCATGCTTCCAATGAAGCCATGATAACATCCAGCTGACTGAAATTTTTTCTTGTATGAAAACAAAATTCAAAAAAGCCTTCATGACTTGTAGCAAAATTTTATGTTGTAGAACATACTTACAATAATCATCTTCTTTGATTCAAAATTTTGCAAGTCTGAAATCTTCTGAGAAACACGATTCCATATAAAAATCTACCAGATCATAGAAAGATGAAGTGGATTGATAACCAAATACGTTTACCTCTAATTGATGCTCAATGTTTACTTCAACTTCTGATGTATGGATTTCATATACAACTTTCTACAAATCTAGATATAGCTATGAGTTGATTTTACTGTTAATTAACTCTTGTTTAATATCTTATCCATAAGTGATACCAACTTTCTATTCATGAGGTGCTGCAAACAGAAAATATGATTTGAAATCTTCAGCCATATCCATGTAAATAACCACAAGATCATTCCAATTATGTTGCATCTTCAACTGATACAAAAAAAAATTCTTTTCCTTTGTGATATCTGTTCCACTTTCCAAACTAAACTCCATCTGATATGTTGAAAAGAAGGTATGACCAAGATCTGTATTATCATAATCAAAAGCAATAAAATCATCTTGATTCTGCTCCGAAATATCTGGGACAACAACAATGTCATCATGATAATCATCAGGTTGATCTTCTTCTTCCATGTTGGCTTCAGATGCATAATTTCCATGCATTGGCTCAGGCTGCTCATAGATGATGAGTTGAATGCTTTCACAAATTTGTTGGTCAAATTCTGACACCATAAAGACACCAGGCCTAAAATGTCAAGATTATCATCACTATACTCATCAAATATAGGTTGACTCAGAAAAATTTCTGAGAACTGAAAATCAGAAACCTTTTCTTCATAGTCATCTTGAAAGGATGAATGCATAAGTTCAGCTTGGTTATCATACAAATATTGACCATAAAGCACATATGAACAATCATCAAATACATCTATAGTTGCTGGTTTTTCTTCCTCGTTTACAACATGATATAAAGTATCATAGTTACACATTTCAAAATGGGAATGCTGAAAATCCTTCTGTTGCAAAACTGATTTATGAAAAGATACATCTAACAATAAATCATCTTCTTCTTCCTTAGTTTTATAATCCTTTTCATTTGATCTCAAAGTAATAGGTACATAAGGAGAAAGATCTAGATAATTCTCAGTTACAGAGTCATTGATATTCTCATCGACTATATCTTGAAGATATTCTTCACTAACATGCTTTTCATTCTTGCAAACAGAAGAAAAATATGTTTTCTGTTGAATATGCTTCTCAAATACATAAAAACAATTTTCAAAAAGACTTTCAACTGGAAAATTTTCTTTACAAAATAAATTGAAAGCATCATGAAAACTTGCCAATGATTAAATACTTGAAGCTGGAAGAGATTTGCACCAATCAAGGGCTTCTCCCTTCAATGAGTTTCTGAAAATCTTGATCTAAACATCCTCATGCACAATCTGATGTTCATGAACAAACTCATGAAAATACAGTAGATGCTCAGCTGAAACCTCCCAATATTCGCCTTTAAATGTAGGAAGGATACCTTCCCATTCATCTATGCTAAGCATTGGGTTTGGAAAACCAACTAGATATGAAAAGTCACAATAGGAAAACCTTTGAGCCAAAATGGCTTCCATACTTGGACCCCTAGTGGAGTTGTCTATTGATATTTAGATAGTGGAGTCACCATGGTGAAATATCTATAGTAAAAAATGTGTCCTCTTCCTGTTCCTCATCAAGAAGCAGATCTGATTGTTGTTGTTCTCCCAGGGAATATTTCTTCACTTCTTCATCCCTGACAATGGCGCCATAGATGTTAGTCCCTAAATTTGCACTGGACTGCTAAAGGGAAAGCTAGGGAATCATCATATTATTGCAATAGTTTTTATGGATAAATGTATATTGGTTTTTTGAAAAGGTTGGAGGTTTCAACAGTAAATGAAGAAAGGGAATATCAATCTTTGATTGTAAAAAACTTCCAATCACACTTACTTAAGCAATGGTAGTCAATTTAATAAAAAATATGAAACTATAAGAAATAAATATGCAAGTGTCCAATCTGTTCACTCACATATGAAGATTCCTATTCCTAACTGTCATTCAGAAACAAAGAATAAGGTACTCAAAAAACAAGTCTTGGAATGGGAAAGAAATAAGTGAAAACTTCACTGCCTTATCAACATAACAAGATAATTTAAATGCATCACAAAGATAACATGTTTTAAATGTAAGAAAAGGAAGAATGAGATTAGAGGAGAAATTTTGCTCATCAAAAGGGTTGTAGCATTGAGTGCAAAATGAAATAGTTCCTGCTTTACAATCATAAAGAGAGTCTCAGTCTTGCATTCCTAATATCTATTGAACCCTCTTGGGACTTTAGAAACTGAACCCCCCCCCATTGGTGTTTACAAGAATCAGGATTTTATATCCCTTTACAACTTATTGATAAGACTACCTAAATCTCTCGAGGAGATAAGGAAAACAAATCCTGGAATCTGGTCAACATTTCTAAAAATAGAGCATATCAAAATTTTCTTAGGATCGAGCCAGATAAAAAGATATCAAATAATTGAATAAAATCCCCTTGTTGAGCTGGGCCAATCTTTTGCCATTTGTCATTAGGAGATAAGGCTTTTGACTAAGATCCTTTTCTTTGATATGCTTGCTTGAAAACTAGAGATTCAAAAATCTGATTGAAAAATATGATCCACAAATTATGCCTACATTTCTGAGATGGATTTCGGACTGAAGATGTTGATCTGGAAATTGTATGTTCTGCCACCTGTGAAGATGTCTTCATGGAAATCATGGATCTGCTTGATTTCCTTCCTTCAAATCTTGAACGAATATCTTCAAATTAAAAACCTACTAAAATTGATTGCTAATTTCAAGCTGAGAAACACAAATCCAATAGTGCATGACTAAAACAACTTCACTCTTAGGGGATTACAATTGAAAGCAAGAGATTCCTCCTTTCTCCAACTCGTGAATCCCAACTGGAGATGCCACTTCATCTTTAAGTTGGTCAAGGTTTTTCTTTATATCTATCATCATTTTTGCAATTCCCAAAAATGTTCAGGAAGCTATGGAAACCCTTTGATCTCAATATTAGAACATCGCACTGCTTGCACAGAGCGTACCCAATCTCGAATGTGAGAAAACTATTTGAAAAGGGGATTTAGAAACCCATGAAATTCTAGAATCATAGCATCTCGACGACATGTTGGAATGGGAAAATATCATATCATGGATGCAAGAATGGAATACCTAATCATAGAAATGTTTATCAGAGATGGTACTCGACAGTGTGTTGAAAAAGACATCAATATGCCCAAGAAAGATTTGCCAATATTAATAGAAAACCACATTGCCGACGACATTTTTCTTCTCGTAACCCTTCATGATGAATGTCGATTATTGGAGCAGATGGCAATGACTTATTGTTGGCAAGACAAAATCTTTGAGAACATATGGCAATGAATTCTATTTGGCAAGACAAATTGTTCCAGAGATAAGATAACTCCTCCTCGTCGTGGCTTGGTGTGGTGCTAGTGCGTTGTATTTGACTTATGTGTTGTATGTTGTGGCTAACCCGTGTTGTGTTTCATGGCAGGTGTTTGGATATTGGCTCTCGACCAATAAGTTTTTCTAAAATAATCATTAAGTTTGTAAAATAAAACCGAGAGAATAAAACTTGACCATATAAACCAAAATTGGCTTTATAATACCATTTTTATTTTTCCAGAAAACTTCTTTTTAATCCATAGGCAATCAACTTTAAACATATTTTACTTAGTACAAAGGCCAATTTATCTCAATTAAGGCATCATAGCACTATGTCAAAGGCGTATGGAATAAGTAATTCCACCCTTCCTGTACTTCCTCTCTAATGAGGCGAGTTTAAAATCTTAGCACTACTTCTAGCATATGCAATACCGGTGCTCTGGAACAACACTTTTCAGTGCTACAGGAATAACCATATTCCTGCAACAAGGAGAAAATTGAATATTTAGTATCTGTATACTAACACCTATCATGATATTTACTTTTCTGTTGGTCTTATTTTTTGGTATATGAGAAAATCCCATAAGATCCATTGGAAAGAAATAAAAGGATGCTAGTGTATACTATTCTAGGTACAATTAAGTTTGGGATACATTACAATTTAGGGGGCACTCCTCTGTTGGTTGGTTTCACTAATTTTGATTGGTTTAGTGACCCTGATGATTTGAATTCTACATTAGGTATGTTTTCAATATTGGTTATGAAATTATCACTTGGGTTTGTAAGAAGAAATAAGCTCTTTTTATTTCTTTAGTAGATGAAGAGTACCAATGGTGCAGGAGAAAAGAAACCCCAAGTCAAAGTTGAAATTTTGTGTAGCTTCGAGAAGATGCAGCGTGTACAAGAAGACGATATTTCCTCATATTTTATTGATTTTTGTTGTATATTGTTATGTTATTTTCTCCTTTGAGAATCTAGTGAATGATTCTAGGAGGGAATCATGGATCTGATATGATCCACGATTTCATAATTCTCTTATTTATGTGTAGCCTACAAGCATAATGAAATGGGGAATGTACAATATAATATCAGGATGCGAAAGGTATTCTAGTCATAATGGCTATGAATATGTGTAATTTGATCTTGGATCCTAATGAAAGTATGCATTTTATGTAACCTGTGTGTATGGTTATGTGCTTATGAAATATGTGTGTAGAAAAATCGAATCATATATATATGAGTGCGTGTGCGAGGATATATTGTGAGCTAAGAGTATGTGTTGCAGGTTTGAACGACATGGAGAATGAGGACCAAAGGAATGTCAGTCATTATTGACCATCAAATCACATTCCAATTAAATCATGATCATTGATTGAATGTTCTTGTGGAGAATGGAAGATATTGATTGTCGATCATTGAAAGGATCGATGATGATCTATTGTCTAGATATATCGTGTAAAGGGGAGATCCAACCATCCATCTAAACAGAATATTGATGACTCCAATTGAAAGTGTATCGTCAAAGTATGAGGAGTTTAGTACAAGGAGGTTCGACACATGTGGCATAATTGATATAACAAAGGAAGCCATTGTGACCATTGGATCAAGGTCAAGTTAAGTCCTGACCATTGGATCAACATCATAGTAAAGTCCTCAATTCACATAGCCAGAGAATCATGACCGTTCGATCCAGATATAGATTTATGGTGCTCATTACAGTGGAATTCCAATAGTAGAGGTTATAAGGTGTTCGATGTTGTAAAATGTTCGATGTCCCAACGATGAGAAACACCATGCTAACATAAGGAAATAAACACAGGAAGTGACATGTGGAGATGTAGGCCCATGATATATGGTTCCATGGTAAACCTTGTAATATATATAGACGACAAAGATTATATCTTCGACATGGGAGATCAACGACTCTCCTTATGGTGAATCACAACCATTAGGAGTTTTGGGTTGTTGAAAAGGGCGTAAAGTCCCAATGTCCCGACACTGAGATATGTCAGGATGATGTCAGAGCCTCACTTTGGAGACAACACGTGGTGAGGAGGTTCTATATTATTCAAGGTTCCCTGGTGGTCCCACGATTTGTATTGAGGTTTGATAAAGAACAATCAATGGTCCAAAAAATTCCCGAGATCCATATCAACGAAAAACATTGTATCACCCCATTGTGGTTGATCATTGATCAAATTTAGTATCAATGATCCAAATTGATCACATACCTTCCATGTTTAAGCCATGATATTAATGCCTAGTCTTATGAATGAAATTCATAGAGACGAGATGAGGAGAGCGCCAATGAAATTCATAGAGACGAGATGAGGAGAGCACCAATGAAATTTAGGGCACCACTGCAAGTTTAGGATGTTGTGAATGACGGGATTGAGGATTTACTATTGCCATGGAATTTTTTAGTCCATATCGTGGGTCGAATAAACCATAGGTATGAGGATAAAAATCAATTATCATAAGGACCTCGATTATTGGTCTTATCAAATAAATATCAAGGAACTGGCCTTTGGTACTTATCAACCAAGAAATGGTTAATGCAAGTCAAGAATCCTTGAGGATTCAACATATCCTCATAAATTTTGGATTCTAGTAGCAACATTTTACTACACTTTGGTGTGACAATCAAATTTCCATCAAGCTTTCCAAAGATATAGTTTAACATCAATGCAAAAGACACATTGAGATACACATGAACTTTATTAGAAACATAATTCAATATCATGCTCTCAAAGTGCTCTTTTTCCATATAGATGATCAAGTGGAAAACATTTTTATAAAGTCACTTACAAAAGTGATGTTTTCAAAGCTTCTATCTATGTCAGGAGTTCATGACATTTTCCCTAAGGGGGGACAGACTCTAATTCCTTCTCCTATTGTGTCATCTTTGTAAATCCTCTAGTCCAATCCTAAGTTGTTCTAAGGGGTGATGTTAATATATCTAGACACTTATGATTTAGTTAATATCAACCTGGTCTAATGTGTCTTTGGTTAAAGCATATTTCTTTCATATGCATTAGTATGAATTTGTAGTTATGCGATATGATGGTAAGGATATGTTCTAGAGATAAAGTGATCCAATGGTTCATATTCTCCTTGATAGTAATTACTATATTTATCAATGGATTAATACCTAATTGGTCCATGATCTCTATTTGAAGAGCATAAAGGGTCATTTGCTGGAGATCGAGTGTGAGAAAATATGATGTAAAATATTTTTCTTTTGCATTAATTCATTACCTCAAGTGGCCACTTTGGTTGGGGCCATGGGTTGTTTCCCTCTCTGAGAGTTTAAACCACATAAAAAAATGGTGTAATGATCTTTTATATGGTTGTGTGAGTGGTTTCTTAATGTTTTCAACCTATGTGTAAATACTATATTTTTTCAAACACTAACTGAATCAATAAACACTATGACATTTTTAATCTTAATGTATCCAACAATATTAGAAGTTTGTGGTGTTTATAAACATGCCAATTCATGAACATATATTTTAGACTTGTTTGGATCTATCTTATTCAAAATTAAGATTCATATTTTTCCTTCTTTTTAAATCTCACATGTTCTTTCTCATGTAGTTGTGAATATTCCTCTATTTAATCCTCATCATAATTTTCCAAAGTGATCCATTTTGTTTCTTGACATGTATTCTATTTTGACCATTTTCTATTACAACCAAAGCATAGTCCTTTTTTTCTTCTTTTAGCCATTTCCTTCTATGATATTCAAGTATGTTGAGACAAGGTTTCCATATGCAGAACAAATCAACGTCTACTTCCTACATATGTTCTAGTAGTAGACTTATGTGTATCCTTATTATTTTCTTGAATATGATGACTTCTAGATTGCATATCTTCCATAACATTTTGAGGATGTATTAAGAAAATATCATGTTTAATGTCTTCTTTTAAGCCACCGATGTAAACTTCCAACAAATCCTTGTCACTTATGTTATCCATCCTTGGGGCCAATATATGATATTTTGAATAATAATGTTCAACATTACCTAAATGCTTGATTACTTCCAATTGACTAAAGTAATATTGCTCCCAAAAATTTTCATATTTTTCTTCTAAGTTCCTTGTAAATAAAACCCAAGTATAATGATAAAAATGAGGTTTCATTTTAACCACCCATTGATACCACTGATAGGAATTTATCTCAAAGTACAAAGATGCTATGGAAATCATTTTATTATTGTCCATAATATTCCACAATTCAATGTATTAATCTATTTGGTTCATCTATGCACATACATTTATTCCATCAAAATTACTTAATTCAACCTTGTGAAAGTTCATACCCTTAGGAACCCATCCAATTTTACCTCCAATATTAGAGTTAAATCTTATTGGCACATTATTATTAATGGAAGTTTGTTCAACATGAATGATACCTTTATTTTCATAACGTCCTTCAATCACACTATCACTTTTATTGAGCCTCTCATATAAGGCAAGTATGAGCTTGGACACCATCCTTTGTTCCATATATTGCATCTTTTGATCCATATTCTTTTCCATCCATTCCATCCTTTAATCCATAATTTTCATTTTGGTTTCTATTTTTCTTTGCGTGTATACCAAATCATCATTTTTCACTAGCCTATCACCTAATTCCTTAAAATATTACTTTAAATTTGATAGCTGGCTTATGTGCATCTTCTCTTTCTTCATTAGTCATGGTTGAGCTCTCTGGAGGTTTAATTCATGTAATATTTTTTGCACCACCCTTTTCCATGTGGGATAAAAATAATATTTATCTATATTTCTTCTATATTTTAAATTTATCACACCTTTTGAATCACCTCGAATAGATATTCCAATCAAATCTATGCAAAATCTAAGCTACATAGCTTTAAAACCCCGATTTAGAGACTATCTTGTTGGTCAACCTTCTACCTAAGAAAACTATATACTTTTGTCCTCAATGAATCTAAATTTTTTTATTTTATCCTAATATTTCTTCTTTACAATTCCATAGGTTTGACAAAATTCGAAAGTGGCAAGAGAAAATTATGGTATCTTTCCCAAAACTTCTTGTTTTCAGTGCTTTTAGTAGAATGAACTTGTATGACATTCCACGTGTCCATTTTTTGTGATATTCTTATGATATTTTCACCTAACATGATATGGTCCATTCTCTTCCCAATTAAACTTGTGTCACTCAATTTGGATCTTTCTAGAATCATATATGAATATTTTACGTGAAACACATATTTAAGATTAGTTTTAGGATTAGTAAAAACTCCCAACTTAAACAAACTATAATGAGAAAATTATAATGAATCATAACACAAATGTTTTACCACATGCACCTTGATAATTTTCCTCATTTAAATAGTTCTTTGTGGCCTGAAACATCTCCAAATTTTTTTAATAGTGAAAATGGTAGGATGTCTTGCTTTGAAGGAGTCAACCAAGGATTGTATACCCTGAAACCAAATGTTATGAACCAAATTCCACAAATATCATAAAAATACAAAAAATAATTAACTTCGTCCCTTTATAATTAGAAATATTCAATTAATACAAATCCACTTTGATGGGGCAACCTCCCTTTATAATATACACAATGCAAAAGACAAGACAACTACACAAATGAATCTCCTTTATTATAAATAAGAGATAAAGTGAACATGATGTAACCTAGGATATGTAAACTTCTGTGAATATTCCACTAGACAGTTAGTCACACCAAATCTAATAAAAATATTGAAATATTTACTATGAAGGTTAATTTCCTTTAGATCTCAAATTCTTTAATTATTGTCTTTCTGCTTAAATGCATGAAATATATGAAATGAGAAAAATAGAGAAAATGAATAAATATGCACATGAAATCCACAAATAAACACAATATATAGCATGGGAAGCCCAATATGAGAGAAAAAATAGCTAGAAGGTGAGGTCACTCCCGTCTCTTTTATTAAAATTCAATTACAAAGAAAAATGCACTCTCTGTGGAGTTCCCTTTGACATTGTGGCCTATATGGTTTCTACATGATCTCTCCTCCTCTTTTATTCTGTCAAAATACCACTCCTAGTTTCTCTACTCAACTATGGTGGAAATACAATTCTAAATAATGGATCCCCTTTTCTTCCTAGTGGCCCAATATTTAACATAGCCTGATAGCCATTTAGGGGGTATTGTTTGACTTCATCGAACCTCAATTATGATAAGTTTTTGGAACTTATATAATATTCTTGAAATTATTCATGTGGTTGGCCCCATATGCATGAGTAATAGAGGTTGACACGGCATCCTCTCGTACCATGGTGGTCAACATGGTAGTTAAACTTGTGGGAGGCATAAAATTTTCATATGAACTCTGATTGAGCCATTTGATGCACCATTGGAAAGGTATCAAAATGTAGAATATGGAATATTTATCCAAGGTATAGATTAGGCTCAAAATAAAAGGCCATTTAATACCTCAAAATGGATATGAAATATTTCAGACAAATTTCGAACTAAATTTTCCAAATGGGGACCTACCACTAAAATGGCCTTACAAACTGATTCCTCTAATTTTTTCCACTATGAGAGCATCGAGATAGATGAAAAATAACATATTTACCCAATATAGTTCATCCTACCAATAAAAATACCTAAACATAACTAATATAATAACAATGAATGAGGGTTAGAACCTTAATATCCATTAAAAGTTCAAACTCCATGGTATTCAATCTTCCGACAATATATATCCTATATTTATTTTGGAGACACAAATAGATAGGGGAATATACTAATATTGGGTTTTCCATCATATCCCAATTTGTTCTTGATAAAATAATCACATAAATTCCCAAATACAACATGATATCTCTAACATCATGTCCTTAAAGTTTAGGTGGCTCAATTATCAAATACTTTCATTCCCTGCATCTTCTTTCTCAACCTTATGATAGAAAATAATTTATTCTCTTCTTACTTGTTTCTTCTGTGCCACAAATTAATCCTAACGCTTGGGGAATGTGTATCAAGGTTATTTTACTAAATGGTTGTATGTAACTAAATATTTCTTAATACTCATAAGTCAAAAAGTGATCTCAAGGGTCCTAAAAGTGTAGCTAAAGTTGTCATAGAAATACTACTCCATTATCTTCCAATCCTTAGTTTGACACCTCTCCTCCTTATGGAGATACCATGCCATAGGGATTGGTCCAAAAGTGTATAAGATTTTTTGAACCTAAAGTTTCTAATGATATCTCTCCCTTGTCCTTTCATAATTGCAATTCTTGACATGGATCTTGGGGTTTGATTTTCCTTGATATAATTTTAATATTTCTAGTGGGGGTGAGAACATCTACTTTATAAAAGGTTGCACTTCTTCCCAAATTTTTAGGTTCTCCTTGCGGGTATCCCACAACTGAGATGGAGTGGATTTAAAATCCAAAGATGGTACAATTGTATATTTTTCCATTTTTTGTTCCATTGAGTCCAATAATTCTTCCACATATTATATTCCATCATCCTTGGGTGGATTTATTACTTTAGTACCAATCCATCCAATTATTCTAACACTGGTACAACATATTAATGGTATTTCATAGTTGAACTATTGTTATTTTCATAATACATCTTTAGAATTAGTATCAAAGGATAAAATGCTCTTCCAAATTAACCATTGTTATGATCCAACGCCTTAAAAATGACAAGAAATTAACAAATTACAATCCACTTTGAGGGGGAATCCTCCTTAAAAATATATCCACTTCAAAACACAATATAGTTTCAGATAAGGTGATCCTAATACTATATCTCCTTGATATATATACAATACAAAGGGTTACAATTACGATGAAAAGGTGCAATGAAAGGTTCTAGCCGACCTACTATAAATGTAATAATTCAATATCTAGGGCTTAATAATTGGTTTTATACATAACACAGAGCTTTGTCTAGGGCTTAACGCATCCCTCCCATTCAAACAAGTGTTGTCCTCAACACTTGACTAACCATGGATGCTTTTTCATGAAGAACTCATCTTCCCATGTTGCCTCTTCCGCTAGTAGGTTCTTTTTTTTGACGAGGTACTCTGTAATTGCTCAATTTCTCAGCTACTTAATTCTTGTTTCAATGATTGTTTCTAGATCTAGTATGATTTTCCCTTATTCATTGATATTTGGTAAAACATTTTGGAATTTTATCATGTTTTCGATGACCTTCTTTATGCAAGAAACATGGAAGACTGTATGTACACGTGAAGATGGAGGCAACTCCAATTTGTAAGCCATACTTCCAATCCTTTGCAAAACCTTATAGGGGCCATAATATTTGGGTGATAATTTATTTTCCTTCTTTTTTCTTTTCTTGAGGGATTGTTTTTTGTATATTTCTAGCATTAGGAATACCCAGTCCCCCACTTCAAATTCCTTTTCACTGTGATGTGGATCCGTTTTTTGTTTCATCCTATTTTGTGCCATAACCAAGTTTTAATTCAATGGTTTGAGGACCTCTTGTTGGTTCCCTTTGTGGTCCTCCACTGGTTGAATTTTTGTATTCCCTTTCAAGGGTGATGTGATGGATGTGGAATGATATCCATAAAGTGCCATAAATGGGGACATTTTTGATGAAGTATGGAAGGATGTGTTGTACCACCATTATTCCAAGGGAAACTACTTGACCCATTGCGTTTGTATATTGGATGAAAAGAAACGAAGATATACTTCTAGAAATTTATTCATAATATCAATTTTCCCATCAGATTGAGGGTGGTAATATGAGCTATGAGCCAATTGAGTCCCAAAACAAGAGAATAAGTTAGTCCAAAGATTTCCTATAAAAATTGGGTCTTTGTCCCTTGTAATAATATTGGGGACTCCATGTAGTTTTTGAATTGTTTCCATGATATTTGTTTCTACTGTACTTTCTTTAAAAGGATGAGAAAGAGAGAAAAAATGGGCATACATTTTTAGTTGATCCACTACTACCGTGATGATATTATTTCCTTTGGATTTGGGTAAAACTGTAATAAAATTTATGTAAACTTCCTACCAATGTTGGCTTGGTATAGGTAATGGTTGTAGAAGACTTGGAGTCTTGATTTTCTCTCCATTATTCTATTGGAAGACCAAACATTCAGAAACAACTTTTCATGTCGTTTTTAAGACCTTCCAAGAAAAAACCCTTCTTGATCATGTGGTATGTTGTCAAGAATCCTAAATGTCCCTGTATAGGAGAAGTGTGCAATTCCATAAGATTCTTATGTTTGAGTTGGGAATTCTTGCATAAGTATAAGCGACCATGATACCATAGCAAATCATTCTTCCATAAACAATTATCTATTGAACTGGGGTCTTCATGTATTTGTTTAATTATCTTTCATACCTTTTGATCTTGATTCCATTCTATCCTTGCCTCTTCCACCCAGTCAGATTGTGGGATAGAAATAGAACATAGTGAACCTTTTGTTTCTTCTTCTTTCCTAGAAAGGGCATCTTCCAGAATATTATGTTTTCAATTTTTGTAGATAATTTCAAATTCATAACCCAAAATCTTTGTAACCCATTTTTGTTTCTCTTCTGAAGATAATTGTTTCTCCAAGAAGTACTTCAAACTATCATGCTCTGTTTTTAACTTGAAGTTTCTTCCTATTAGGTAGGGGAGCCATTTATGAACTGCATGTATTATGCACAACATTTATTTTTAATAAATGGGTTTGAATAAGTTTTTTCCTTTAAGTTGGATTCTTTCAAAGGAAAGAGGCATTCCTTCTTGCATTAAAATTGCACCAATTCCATGGCCTGAGGCATCACACTCCACAATAATTTTTTTGTCAAGTCGAGTGTGGCTAAGATGAGAGTTGTACACACATAGCCTCCTTAATTTTTTCAAAATATTTGGTTGCTTCTTCGGTCAAAAAAAATGATTCCTTATTTAATAATGTTGTTAGAGGTGCTGCTATTTGACCCTATTTATTGAAAGACTTGCGGTAATATCCTACATGAGATACAATATGACCCAAATATTCCACTTCTTGAACCCCAAAGGTACACTTGGAGCGATTTTCATAAAGTTGTTTGTCTTCCAATAGTTGTAATACTCTATCAACATGTTGTACATGTTCTTCCCAATATTTGTTGTAGATTAGTATGTCATAAAAAAACACTAACACAAATTTTCTAAGGAAAGACTTGAAAATAAAACTCATCAAGCTTTGAAATGTTGAAGGTGCATTAATCAGTCCAAATGGCATAACCAAAAACACATAAGAATATTCATGTGTTCTAAAAGCTATTTTAGGAATGTATTCCTACATCATATGATTTGATGATATCCCGAATGAAGATCTAACTTAGTAAAGAATTTCACTCCATGTAATTCATATAATAATTTATCAATGACAGGGATAGGAAACTTATATTTGATGGTCATTTTTTTGATATGTCTATAATATGGACACATACACCATGAACCATCCTTTTTTGTAACCAACACCACTAATGAAGAGAAGATCTTTAGTTATGTTGAATGATGCCAGCCTCTAACATTTCCTGGATCATGCTCTCAATCTCACTCTTTTGTGCATATGGATACCTGCAAGGCCTAATGTTAGGTGGTCTACTTCTTGGTTTCAAATGAATAGCATTGTCATGATCTCGAGTAGGTGGAAGACCCTTACGTATTTCACCAAATGCCTTGGAATGATTTTTCATAACTATTTGGAGATTTGATGGAGCAAGGGATATAGATGTTTAACATCAAGTGAGAAAAATTGTGCGATTACACCCTAGTGTCCCTTTTTGAGTAATTTTTCCATGCTATTAGAGCTTATCACATTATAGGGTTTCCCTTGGATACCTCTAAGATCAATTTCCTTTCCATTTGAGGAAAATATCATGAAAATATTTTGAAAATCAAAGGCCACTATTCCTATTGATTGCAACCATTGGACCCCTAAAACAACATCAACACCCCCCATTTGGTTGGAAAACATGGGGCTATTTCAATATTCCTCATACAATATATTATGTATAACATAAAATATCTAGAAAGAAATGAAAAAATAATAATGATATATCTAGAAAAATATCAGAAGAACACCAAAATAACACCAGAATAATCACGAGGAAGAGTAACTTTATTAGGATAGAAATGTTCACTTTCCTCTTCGAGGGGGAAGCCTTCAGCAGAGCAGGGATATATTACAATAATATTCAAGAAAAAATATCCAATGCTTCATAATATTATTTATACTAATTCTATCTTCTAAGGAAACTTATAGAGGAAGACTTTCTAAAAGAGGAAGCTTCTATTAGGTCTTCTTACATTGAATTATTCTTCTTTATCTATTAGGCCTTATTAACTAATGTTGGCCTTTATTAAATATAAAACATATCCTACTAACTAATGACCCATGGAGAGGGGTTAGGATCGGATCCTAACATGCCCTCCCCCTTCAAAAGAATCCTTGTCCTCAAGGTTGGAGGTGCAGAAACTGTTGAAGTATGGTCGTGGGTTCCCAGGTCACCGCTTCTAGTGTTGTGTCCTTCCATTTGATCAAAACTTCCTTGGTAGTGTGGACACACATCTTCCATTCACGGTTTCACAGTTATTGAGAACTTATTCTAGTTGGAGGCACATGGAACCTTCTTCATTGAATTTTGGCAGGATGGTTTGGACTCTGCAATTATGTCCCACTACTTTCTTCAGACTTGAAACATGGAACACCAAATGGATTTTGGAAGTAGCAGTAAGGGACAATTTGTAATCCACATAACCAATACGCTTTATGATATAGTAGGGTCAATAAAACTTAGGTTCCAATTTGTGATGTCCCTAATATTTGTGAGATGTTTTGTTGTAAGGTTGGAGCCTCATAAACACTCGATCACCTTCATGAAAAACCCTTTTTGAACGATGTTGGTTTTCCTATCACTTCATGCGATTTTGGGCCATGTGGAGGTTATCCTTCATAGCCGCTACATTGTTTGTATGAACTTCCAGCATTGTATCAATAGATTGGACCTTGGATGTTCTAGGAGGATAGTTAGTGACTGTCGAGGGCCTTTGGCCATACACCACTTCATATGGGGTCATTTTAGTGGTCGTAATATAGGAAGTATTGTACCACCATTCTTCCAAGGGAAGCCAGTGCATACACTTGTGTTTTTTTTTTGGAAGCAAAACAACACAAGTCAGTTTCCAAACATTTGTTAACTACTTCTATTTGGCCATCAGACTAGGGGTGATAAGCTATGTTCATGTTAAGTTGGGTTCCCTACAATTTAACAACTCTTTCCATAGTGTGTTGGTGAAATATGGGTCTCGATCAGAGACAATAGAGGTTGACATGCCATGTAGGTTGAAAATATGATCAAGAAAGACTTATGCTACGAGTGTTAAGTGTGAAAGGGTGAGGTAAGGGACAAAAATGAGCATACTTGGAGAGGATATCAACCACCACCATGAAAAAATACTTGTTCTTGGATTTAGGAAGGACCACTATAAAATCCATGGATATTTCTGTTCATAGAGAAGTTGGAATGGGTAAGGGTTGTAGGATGCCTGGAGACTTGTCCGTTTCACCTTTATTACATTGAGACACCTCACATTATATGACAAATTGAAGTATATCATTCTTCACTCCTACCTAAAAAAAAGAACAACGAGCACAAACATATGTCTTTTGAAAGCCTGAATGACCTGCTATAGTTGAGAAGTGTAAATCATTTAAGATCCTGGGCTTGAGTGCTAAGGAGGATGAGAGAACCAAGTGATCCTTATATCATAGAATATTATCCTACTGTTATTGGATAAATCCATAAGTGCGGACACAAACCAATCTCCCTAGATCCACCTGGATCTAGAACAAAACATGACAGAATGATACTCTTTCCCTAGATTTTAACTATTGAATATACTAAGAGGCATGATTAAAGAACATACCTTATAATCGCTTCCTTGGGTCTTTGTTGTTACTGCTTCACTCCAATTCTCTCATACAGTCAAGTTCAAGACAATACAAACCAATCGAAGTGAAGAAAGCACATTCTATTCAACAATTAATCTATGTATATGATCAAGGAGTTATATAATAAAGTGCAATTAACTTTATGGGAAAGGGACACATTACTGTATTATATTGATAGAAAGTAAAACTTACAACCTAATCCTTGATGTTGCAAGCCTCCTTTCAATGACCCTTAGCTCTGACACACACACTTTCTCACTTTCATGAAGAATATCAACCACCTTTGATAAACTTGTTGGAGTTCCTTATCTCTTGTAGCTTCAGTCCTTCACACAATCACTAATTCTTCAATGTCTCTCTTGCTTGTTTACATGCTAATCTCTTCCATGAGAATCCCCTCAATATATAAGAGATAATGAGTTAGTTACTTGGATAGGAATGATCCCAAAATATCAGGAAATCCAGTACTTAGATAACCATTCGAATGCCATCTCATCCTTCTAGAAGATTCCCTTCTAGAAGCTTCAAGAATTCTTTTTTTTCTCTTCTTTAGAAAGGGTTCGCACCCTAGTAGTTAGACACAATGTGAACTTCTCGCACCCTAGATCAAGGTATCCTGCGAGAATCATACATTCTCGCAGGCAAATGTATTGGTAGCCTACGAACCTTCCTAAAAAATGATCATTTTGGTAAGAGAAGAAAGTAACTTTTCTCAGGAGAAAGTTCTAATGAAGAGCTTGAGTGCACCATAATCAATACATCATCATGACAACCAAAATTATGGGTAACAGAATGCCCCCCAAAGTCTAAGAGTGGAACCAATGACAGTCGATAGACTTTGTAAGCTGCATGTGTGTGTCAAGAACCAAGGGTACATCTAATCGGAAACCTGCGAACAACCAAGCATCTGCAGAATATCATATATATCAATTCTAGGTAGGAATTCCCATAATCAGATCACAGACTGACGCCATTATAGACATGGGTCATGGCCACCAATCATACACTATGGATCCATGCCGTCAAAATATAGCATAGCCACCATAATACACTATGGATCTATGCGAGAAATTTCAAATCAATACGACATAGCCACGAGACATACACAGTGGATCTATGTGTCGCAAGTTATACACACTCCATCGCAACCTGGATCACAAAGATAATACCCAGGGTCTTCAATCTCGTCGCCCAAAGTACGAATCTAACCATGTGATTACATGTGTTGAAGTCGAACATGGTAGAAACCACTTGATTACCTGTCATTGATGTAATCGTTAACAAGTGCGAGGGAAATCACCATTGATGTCAATGACTCCCAAGGTATCATAGTACAATCCATTGAGTGTGAATAAATTAGTTGATGTCGAACATCCGACGATCTATCAGGGGTCAATTATGTAAATCCACTATCGAAAGCGAGGAAACTTTCCATTGAGGCATGCAAGCTCCAAGGTACTAAATAATTTATAAGTCTTGATTCTGGATAATGAGTTGAAGTCAAAGGAACAAAACTTGTCATAGGAGGGCTTTGATGTATCCCCCATTAATGACATGAAATGAATAACAGAGTTTGAAAGTGAAACAAAGAATTTTGCAAATTGGACTGGACATAGGGAAGGCTGACACGGAGAGAATGGATAACTGCAGATGGTCGATTCAATATAGGTTTCAGATGGACTTCTCTTGAACATATGAATGACACGACCAATGATTTGGCAGCATTGACTCAAAGACGATAGAGGAATGACCTTGTAGCAAATCGAATGAGAGACAAATGGATTTCCCAAACCAGCTTCAAATGATGAATAGGGGGTGTCATGTTCAAGAGCGACACTTACTGCCAATCAATACAAAGATGAAACATATCCCTTTCCCAAATTCCCCCCCACCATTTCTGCCAAGTACCTCTTTATTTTTACACAAGCTTGAAGAGGATCACATATGCTTGTTGATATAAGCTCATCCTTCGGACGAGTCCCCCGGAGTATGTTTAACGAACCCTAAGAAGGAGTGGTTCGGTCCCATCACGAGTCTGTCAATGTTTGTCTAACGAGTCCAGAGATAGTAAACTCGAAGGTTTTTCAAGATTATAGAGTTTGGAAAAACACTTAAAAAGAGAACTGTCTCAGTTCCTTTTTTGTAAAATAGTTTGGATGAGACCGAAAAAGAAAGAAATTATCGCTTACCAGACGCATATTTCAAATACTTTAGCGAGCGTGAAGATAGCAAGGTCGATTGACGATCTTTTCATGTTTAGAGAGTCTGAAAAGAGCTTAAAGAGGACTCCAGGGGGGTTCCTTTTTCGTATAACCTTGTCGGGCCCGAAAAAGTGATAAAATTATGCTCAATCACGTTCTCTTATATTTATGAGCGTAAGAATGGAAAAAAACTATGCTCGAGGTTTTATGTAAAAACCATGAAAAACAATAAAAAACACACCATTACGAAGAAAAATATGTCCATAACCTTGTATATAATCATCACTATCAACACACCTGCATTCATTACACTCATCTTGATATTAGTAATTAGGTTTAAACAATTGATAAACATAAAAACCCAAAAATGACATAGTAAAAAGTAAATTAAATGAGTAAATACACATTTTTACCATATCATTTCACATTTTCACTATTGAGTTCCCAAAACCCCCTTTTTACCCTTCGAATTCGGCGTTGATTTTTGGGAGCTACAAGAGATCATTTGACAATCCCTCTGCAGCATTACGGTAAGCTCTTCATACTTGACATTTTCATGGTTTAAATTTTTAATTTCATTGGTTAGTTTTTCAGTTTCAAGTAGTTTTTTGAACCCTACGTGCGCATAAGCATTCTCGCAGGCAGCCCATACGGGACCTGCGAGAATGATGTGCTCTCGCAAGTGAGCCTTGAGCCACCTACAAGGTGTTCGCATTGTGTATAATAAGGCACCTGCGAGCAACACAAAACTCAATTTTTTTTTAAATATTTAGCCAATGAAAAAGATTCATATCATGAATAAAATCATTAATCCTCCTTGTATGTTCCTTATGCAGATAAATAGCCACAAACATGGTGCTCGAGTGGCGAGAACGAGAACATGAGGAGGATAATGCAAATGCTGAGAATCATCCTCCCACCATAGCTGCATTGAGAGATTGTGGGCTCTTAAAATACTTTCACATCCCGGGCATGAGGGCCCAAGTCAGACTACTGGAGTACCTGGTCCGTATGTGGGACCCAGATCAATAGGTTTTCAACGTAGAAGCTCACACATTATCCATTGACATTGAGGACATATAATTCTTGACTGGATTTTCCAGGCGTGGGTATTATGTCAGACTGACTGGTAGTAGAGGCGGTGGATTAAAGATGAGTGAATACTGCAATCAATACTATGTACCCGAGGCTGAAAGAAAGAAAGGGAAAGTGGCAATCTGGGGAGTAATAGACTTGACTCTGCACACTATTCTTTTCATGATTTCTTGGATGGCTGGGAGTTCTTCTCCCCATATGGAATTACAGAGCTACTTCTAGTACGCCATCGAGTGTACTGAGCCTCGAGTATTTAACTGGGTTGATGCAGTGCTGTGCAGTATCAAAAGACAATTAACAAAGTGCAGGCAAGGTGAATTGAAACAATTTGGGTATGGTTCTTTGTTGGTGTCCTTCTTCCTCGAGAGGGTCCCCATATTTAGACTATAGGTTGAGTGGGACTTCCCGGGTCCTAGAGATCCAAGGATGTTGAGGTGGTGTTGACTCATGGCCCGGCACATGGTAGGACCAATCATCAAATATGACGATATTTTCTTTGACTGGCTCGAAAACAAGATGCTGATGGTCGATGACTATGCCTATGCCGGGTTGGATTTCAGAGGAGATCCGGATTTAGCACTGCCTAAGGATGCACAGTGGGGTGACCTTGGTAAGAAGTACACACATTTTCTCTTTTTAAATGTTTTTGAATTTTAATCATATTCAAATGGTTTTGGTTTTTTATATTTATCCGAAGACTAACAAAAAAATGTTTTTTGATAACACAGATGTTGGACCGTATAGACCTCCTGGCACTTCTCCTATCCAGCAATGAGGAGAAGTAGTAGCAGCAGCACCACAATATGTCGAAGACTATCAGGTGGTGGAACAAAATTTAGAGGGCCTAACAACAGACATTCCAGATATGACTCTGGAAGAGGTTCCACGACGTGATCAATGTCACACTATAGGGGTATCAGCAGCTATGGGTTGACTGCTCCGTAGAGTTGCTAGAGCAGTTGTGTGTTACCATGAATGTCATCCATGACGTCACTTTGTAGAAGCTATGAGCTTCAAATTTTGATATTTTGGTCTTCGGACAAATTTTTTGTAAAAAACAAACTCTTTTGATCGTTATATATACAGATGGTTTCTACCAGTTTACTTTATGATGTGTGAATTTTGATGTGTTTAATTTATAAATGGTTCAAATGTCTATCCAATACATAATTAGCCAATGCATCTATTAATGTATTAAGACATCTAGGTATATGCTGATATTTAGTGTGATCAAAATATCGTTCCAAGAGGGGAATCCGCGAATATACCCGTAACAGAGTAGGACTTCGAATAGAGTAGATATTACTTAGCTGTAGTACTATAATCTGCGAGTCAAGTCGCACAACCAAATGACGAATTCCAAGTGAGATAGCATCAACCAATAATTCAATAACGACGCTATACTCTGCGATGTTGTTGGTAGCATGGCCAAGACATACACCTCGTAAAGATATAAGTTCGTTTGTTGGGGCATAGATTGCCCACGCAGCGGAAGCTAGGTTCCGAGTACTACGGATAGCACCATCAACGAAGCTAATATAGGTTAGCGAAGACTCCAACATCTGGCAATGAAACACAATGTCACATAAGGGCAGAGACCAGATAACGTCAAAAGCAAACTAAAGTAACACACATAAAATATGATACATAAAATACAAGTACTTGTGCACAAATGACTTATGCATAATACTTCTTCAAGTACAACCCATTCCTGGGCTCACTCAAAGGGATACCATCATAATCGACCAGCTCATATGCTCCTTTTTCCAAAACTCGGTGAACAATATAAGGACCTCGCCACATTGGTTCGAATTTCCCAGCTCCTAAGACATCTCGATCTTGTTCATAGAGAAGAACAAGATCGCCTTCAGAGAAAACACGAGGCTTGACATGCTTGTCATACTGTGCCTTGACACGTTTCTTCTGGGCTTCTATTACTAGAGTGGCGTCACGTCGAGTCTCATCTAATCGCATCAAATACAATAGACGCTCTTCTTCAGCAGAAGTATTGGGTAAAAGTTTGACATCTAGCTTCAGAGAGGGTATCTCACATTCTATAGGAAGAATGGCTTCCACACCATAGACCAATCGAAAAGGAGTAAACCTTGTAGCGGATTTAACAGATGTCTGGTATGCCCACAATGCTGAAAACAACATCGTGTGCCAACTTGTTTTATGAACTCCTATCATTCGTCGAAGCATAGTTATAAGAACTTTGTTGATTGCTTCGACCTGGCCATTAGCTTGCAGATAATAAGGTGTTGAGTTATCATGACGAAGACCCAATTTTTCATAAGTTCAGACATCATAAAATTCCTAAAATGACTATCGTGATCAGTAACGATAGCTTGAGGAAGACCAAAATGAGCTATGACATGGTTAAAAAGAAACAACGCTGTAGCCTTTCCAGTATTATCGAATGTCGGCATCACCTCGGCCCATTTTGTAAAATAATCAACAGCTACAATGATGTAACCATGCTCCCCGACTGAGTGAGGGTGAAATGTCATGAAATCAATGCCCCATTTCTCAAAAGGACCAACTGAGACCACAGGATGAAGAGGAGAAGGATGTGACTGAATTTTCTGGTTGTAGGTCTGGCAGGCATGGCATTTCTGGACGACAGTAATGCAGTCGTTGAACAAGGAAGGCCAAAAATAACCTGCGCATAAGATCTTATGGGCAATAGCATACCCAGACATATGACCACCACATGCTCCAGAATGGCAGTCATTCAGAGCTTTCTCGGCTTTGTCAAAAGTCAGACAACGTCGAAAAATAGAGTCAATACCCTGACGGTAAAGAGTATCGCCGAGAATAATGTATTGACGTGCTTGATAACGGACACGACGTCGTTCAGTGCTAGACAAAGTAGGCCGGAAAGTCTGGGTTTGGAGATATATAATGATATATCCATACTAAAGATCGGCAGTACTAATTAGGAAAAGAGATTCATCGGGTAATGAATCGACTGCTACATTTTTCGTGGCAGAGTGAGGAAAATCACATATTAACTCAGCAAAAACTAAGGATTTCTTAGACGTGGAACGATCGAATTCCAAGTCAAACTCCTGGAGTATGACAATCCATTTGGAGTACTTGCCCCCTAGCAATTGACGTGTCAAAATGTGTTGCATAGGGTTGTAATGAGAAATCACGGTAGTTTTCCTTGAGAGAATATAATGCCGAAAGCGTTGAACAACTTGAATGGCAGCCAAAGCTAGTTTCTCAACATGGTGATATTTGATTTCAGTTGAGGTGAGATTTTGACTCAAGTAATAAACAACATGCTTGTCGCCCTTATCATCCTCCTAGACTAGAACCATGCCAATAGTATACTCGGAGGCAGCAAGATACAGAAAATAATCACAACTATAATCAGGAGGAAAGAGAAGTGGAGCTCGTGTGAGGGAGAACTTCAAAGCCTCGAAAGCATTGTTGGCCACGGTATCCTAGACGAACTCTGAATCTTTTTTTAATAGTCGAGTAAAACCACGAGTAATTTCAGCGTAATTAGGGATGAAATGATGAAGAAATTTTGCTTTCCCCTGCAAACTTTGTAACTGGCACAGTGTAGAAGTAGGAGGGAGATTAAGAATCGCCTCAACCTTAAGGGGATCCACCCTGATCCCTTGACGTGAAACAATGAAACATAGAAGACGGCTGGATTCTACGCAAAAAATGCATTTATGAGGATTTAAGCGAATACGATAGAACCGACAACAAACGAAAACAGCTCGGAGATGAGTGGGGTGATCAACTCGGCGTAGAGAATGAGCTGGTAAATAGTCCAAATAGGGTTGAACGATATGATTTATATCATGAAAATCATAAGACATAGCACATTGAAACATCGCACCAGCATTCTTAAGACCGAACGGGAGTTTCCTGTAGGCAAAAGTACCCCAAGGACATATAAAAGAAGTTTTATGTTGGTCCTCGGGAGCGATGTTAATTTGATTATAGCCGGAGAAACCATCCATGAGAGAAAAGATTTCACTGTCGGCACAGTCATTGACAATCTGGTCGATGAAAGGGGTTGGAAAGTTGTCTTTTGGACAGGCTTTGTTAATATCCTTATAATCAACACATACACGAATACTGCTACCTTTCTTATCGATCGGTACAGGGTTAGAAACCCATTATGTCAAAGCCACTGGATAAATAAAACCGGCTTTGAGAATTTTTTCAACCTCAAGCTTGATTTTCGTCGCTTTACATGGGTGGACTGGATGAAGGAACTGTCGGACTAGTTTAGCTCCAGGGTATGTCTTTATCTCATGTACAATGATAGCAGGGTCGATACCGGGCATCTCTTCGTAACTCTAGGCAATGATGTCACGAAATTCTTTGAACAGGGATGTATAGGTGACGATTTCATCCGGAGAACATGAAGCTCCAATGTGAACATTTTCAACTATCCCAGGTTTAACTGATATGTCAATGGGAAGCATGGGATAAATATTACTGAGGTTCCCTTTAGTAAACACATCGTGTGAAGTCGCAGGAACCGTGGAAATGACAACAACAGTCCACGGAGTCGAAATGCATTGGTAGTTGTCTAGACTTTGTTGTTCCAGAAAGAGTATGGAACGATGATGTCCATCGTCCCAAGGGGTGTCCTCCATGATGGACATGATCATCTCGTCAGTGGGAAAAATGACATGGAAAGGATTGGGAGACAACTCATCAAGAGAGGAGGTAGAAGGTGTTGCCGATTGAATGCCTTGATAAGAAGACTCAACCGGACTTAACGGCATGACGTCGCCGAAACGAATGTGATCTCTAGGGTCAGGGACAATCCAAGGGTCATGTGATGCAGGAAGTTCATGAGGCACGGTGGAGATCATGTTGATAGAAGAAACTGACAGGCATGGAATATCGGGTGGAGGAATGGGAAAAGTACCCATTAATGAAGAGTCCTTTAAAAGGCCTACACCGACATTTTCATAACCCGATGGGGTCTTAGATACAAACGACACATTTCTAGTACAAGTATCGGAATTAAAGAAAGCAAGTTAGTCAACTGTAACAACCTTCCCTTGATGAGGAAATCTTACTACATGGAAAAGTGTTGACACAACCACACGCATGGAATCTATCCAGCTACGACCAAGAAGAAGATGATAATCAAGGGGAGCATCGAAGACTTCCACTTCAACTTGGATTATCTTACCTTCTAGTGTAATAGGTAATGATGGAAGAACACCGTAAGGCTTAAAACCAGAGCCATTGAAGTCTTTCAAAGTATTTTGTGATTCGTTCAAGGGAGGAGAGCCAATGGCTTTCCAACAAGAAAAAGACATTACACACGTTGAGGCACCCTTGTCGATTACAGTTCGACAAATGTTTTTGTCAGAGACAAAAACTTGTATCTGGAACGCGAGTTGGGGTGGTAACCTCAGAATGTGATCTTCCAAGTCAAAGATTATCAAATTCGTGTCTGTAGGGTCAATTCCACCTATAGATTTCAACAGTGCCTTCCATTGTGCAGGACAAGACTGAAGGACTTCAAGGGCTGACATTGTTGAAGGTGCCTGGGCCAGATCTTCCACAATAATCTAGTTCTGGGCTGCACGAGCATGAGAATTGAAAGCCGACTTGTGAACAACACCCTTAGGGGGTCGTAAGACTATATCAAGACTCGGTTGTTCGAGATGAAGAGGATTGTTTGTAGGTGGAGTCGGTGGAGAGGGATGTACCAAAGTAGGAGGTGAATTGTCAACCTTCTCTTTAGACGGAGTATAATCTTTGTCTCTAGTCGTGAGTGCAACATTGTTGGGCTTGGAATCACCAGTACACATCAAAACATAAGATGTGGTAGAAGTAGATGGTTGGTCAGGAATGACCAACTGAGCCTGTTGTTGGGACAGGAAAGGTTGAGACAAGACTATCGGCGTAGATGGCTTTGAGGTCCCTTGAAGGAACTTAGTAACCTTGGCACGTCTCGGACAATCCTTTGTGTAGTGATCATCACCACAAATAAGGCAAGGGTAGCAGGGTTTGCGCTTATCCCGATCCTCAGTAGGGGTATTTTTAGGCTTCTTTGTTTGATTATTATTTTTGCTCTCCTTATTCTTGCCTCTCCCTTTCTTGGATTTATTTTTACCGGTCGAGGTAGATTGAACGACATTCACCTCAGAAGTTTTACCGGTGGAAGTGGTAGGAGACAGAGCATTTTGAACATTAGAAGTAGCAAACTTAGGATTGGAGCTTGAAACAAAAAGTGATTGGGCTTGGGTAGAACCAATCACACCGTCAGCTGCATGTGAGGCAGCTGGAGTAGTTGAAGTGCTGGAAGCACCAGGACAAGGTAACTCAGGTAATAAATCATAAAGTGTTCCCATTTGCGAATAAACGAGATCAAGATATTGAGCACGACTTATAGCCTACTCTTCTGTGACAACGCCACCCATGGAAATATCCTTACCAATTTCATTCACAAAGGACTTTGTAAACCATTCGACCAGTAACTGATCGAGGAGTTCAAGTTTAATGAGACGTCGACGTTGTCGCCACTCATGGATATGATCCAAAATATGAGTGCCTTTAGTCTGTTTGAAAGAAGTCAAAATCTCAATCCCAATATCATAACAGATCGGTAACTGGTAATGTGTAAGGAAAGCCATAGCTAGGGTGTTTAAATCAGAGAAGAAACCTCGTGGCAATTTAATATACCACTTCGCAGCAGAACCGGTAAGGGTTCGTTGAAAAAGACGTAGATGAATAGAGTCATCCATCAATGAGTTGGATGAGCACCATAAGTGAAAATTCATCACATGATTGTTCGGGTCCTCTCCTGGTTTTTCATTGAACTTCGGAATGTCTGATGGAATCTTGGCTAGAATAGCAGGCCATTGGGGAGAGTGACGAATAGGATCATTTAGAATTCTAGACAAGTCTGGAAAATCCAAAGTAGCAAGAAAAGGTAATTGTCGATTCACCTGTGGGTACTGGTGACTTTGGGGTGGAAGCCCTGTTGGCAAACCAGTAGGACCATATGCAGTCTTCCCATAATAGGAAGACCCTGGCTGATTCGGTGGTGGTTGGAGAGGATAGTAACTTGGAGGATTATAACCTTGAGTGGGGACATGAGTTTGAGCATTCGTACCCCAAATAGGATTTGGTATACCTAGATATGGTTGGCCTATAGTAGGGATAGGTTGTTGCCCCCCAGTCATCTGAGGAATATTTTGTAGCATCTGATTCCAATACTGGGCCAAAGAAGGAGGTATATTTTGTTTGAAAGGTGGGTTCGGTCCCCCTATCATAGGTGGAGTTCCAACCAGAAGTTGTGTGTCAATCGTAGGCTGTGTAGTAAGTGTATTGTGTCCAGGAGGAGGAAATGGAATCGTACCACCTTGTCCACCAACAGGAATCTGCAAGTTTGGTGCAACGGTAGGTATAGTGCCACTAGGATTAGGATTGCCGAAAGGAAATTGAGAGAGTGTCGGAATAAAACCGAGAATAGGATTCCCAGGAAGAGGAAGACCACCTGGAGAACTGG